>JAKSZT010023025.1:0-12012 GCA_026826555.1 Tolypeutes matacus
TATGGACTAGAGTGGACTTGATGGTATTCTCTTGCTCACATATGGTGATTCTTGCAATGCAAGAAATTATAACAATGAGGTGGAGCCAGTGGCCACTTGACAGTTTTTTGGGTAGGGAGGGGATGAGCAGTTGAAATACAGGGGCTTCTTTGGGAGTTGGAGGTTGTCCTGAGTACTGTTGTGGCAATGGATGTAGGCCATTTTAAATCAGCACACACCACTCAGAACTGAGTGGGAGAGAGTGTGGTCTACAATGTGAACTGTGGTCTATGGTTGGTGGCAAGGCTCCAGGATGTGTAGGTTCATTGGGGTTGGTGGGCCACGCTGTGGGAGATGTTTGTGTGGGATGTGGTGGGAGGTGTGGGGGGTGGGCAACATGGGAATCCCAGTGGGTTCCGTGTAATATTTTGGGTAATCTAAGCACCTCTTAAAATATATGTGTATATATATATATATATATATATATATATATAACATTTTTGTAAGCAAATACACATATATGCATATATATTTATATATCATTTTACAAATGTTTGTATGTATTGTGAGAATTTTGATTTTTACCCATAATAAAAAAATTTAAAAAAAAAAATAAATAAATAAAGATTAAAAAAAAAAAATCCAAATGGACAGAGAGAAAGCCATGTGAAGCAAGAAGCTGAAATTAAATGGCACTCAAAGGAAAACTGAGAGGCCAGGTGAAGCTGTCATGTGCATTGCCATGAGATGGACAAGCCAAGAACCATGGCTTGTTAGCTAGCCAGCATTAGAATGCCAGTCTTCAGGAAGAAACCAATGCCTTGAGGATGCCTTAATTTGGACTTTCTCTATGCCTCAATGCAGTGATATAATAAATTGTCATTGTTTAAGTCCACCCATTGCATGGTATTATCTTGAGCAGCCAAGGAAACTGAAACCGGTCCCAAATAACTAAAAAAACATTTCATTAGAAGAAAGAACTTGGAGAACTCACACTTCCTGATTTTTAAAACTTATTACAAAGAGACAGGAATTAAAACAATGTTATTCACACAAGGATGACATAGAGACCAATGGAATCTATTTGGAAGTTCAGAAGTAAACCTTCACATTTAAGGCCAATTGATTTTTGATAAGAGAGCTAAGTCCACTTAATGGAAAATGAATAGTCTCTTCAGCAAATGATGCTGTGTCAACTGTACATCCATAGGCAACTGTACAATCTATATGTTGCCGGTCAGGTGCCGGTCAGGACCTGGGTCCGTGAAAACGGTGCCGCAGATGAGAAAGAAAGAATAAGACAAGAAGAGAAACTGGGATTAGGGGACTCTCCATCCAATATGGATAGAAGAATGAAGGTGGATGCCTATCTTACATCATAAAAAAATTAACTCAGAATATAAGCACCACAATTCTAAAATTCCTGGAATTTATAGGGTAGCATCTTCAGAATCTTGTGTTAGGCAATAGTTTCTAAAATTTATACCAAAAACTTTATCAACATCAAAATAAATAAATGGATATCATCAAAATTTAAAACTTTTTTCCATCTAAGGACTTCTTCATGAAAGTAGACAGACAATTTACAGAATGAAAGAAATTACTTGAAAATCACATGTCTGATAAGGGTATAATATCCAGAAAACATTTAAAAACTTCTAAAACTCAACAATAAAAAGACAAACAAACCAATTTGCAAAAAGGGCAAAATTCTTGAATATCCTTTACAGCAAAGAAGTTATACAAATAGCAAAAATCACATGAAAAGATGATCAACATCATTAGCCATTAGGGAAGTGTAAATCAAAACCCTAACAAGGTACAATTTCATACCCACTAGAGTGACTACTATTAACAAAAATGTAAAATAACAAGTGTTGTAGAGGGTGTGGAGAACTAGGAACACTTGTCCATTGTTGGTGTGAATGTAATATGCTGCATGTTCTACATGGACATGATGTATAATTCTTTTTATATATTGCTGAATTCAGTTTTATAATGTTTTTAAATATATATTTGCATCTTCATTGAGATATATTGGTCTGAAGTTTTCTATATTTGTACAGTCTTTGGTTTGGGTGATAGGGTATTACTGGCCTCACAAAGTAAGTTGTGAAGAATTTCATCCACTTTTAATTGTATAGAAGTGATATAAATTCCTTCTCTATTTGGGAGAATTCTCCATTTCAATGTATTTGATGGTTATAAGTCTATTTAGATGGTGCAGTTCATTTTGACTGAGTTTGGGTAGTTTGTAATTATTGAAGAATTGGTCCGTTTCTTGTATGTTATTGAATTCAAAATTCTTCATGGTATTTTTGTATTATCATTTTAATGGCTCCTCGAACTGTATAGATATATCCTATTGTATAACTGATAGTTACTTCTTCCTTCTCTTTATTTATATTTTGTTAATCTTGCTAGAGGTTTATCAATTTTATGGATTTTTTTTAAAATATGAGCTTTTTTTCCTTGATTTTTCTCTAATGATTTCCTGTTTTCAATTATATTAATTTCTGCCTTACTTTATTATTTCCCTGCTTCTGCTTGCTTTGAGTTGAACTTTTTCTAATTTCTTAGGAAAGAACTTAGACTATTGGTTTGAGACTTTCCATGTTTCTAATGTAAACATTTAATGCTATACATTTCCCTCTCACCAATGTGTAAGCTGCATTGTAAATTTTATGTTATTATTTTTCTTTAATTTCCATGCAATTTTAAAATTCCCATTACATCTTCCTCCTTGACCCATTTATTATTTAGAAATGTGTTGTTTATTTCTAAGTGATTAGAGATTTTCCTTATTTCTCTTTTATTTCTACTTTTATTCCACTGTGAGAGAACACATTCTGTATGATTTCAGTTCTATTAAATGTGATTAAGTTTATTTAATGTCCGAGAATCTGGTTTACTTTGATTGTTCCAGGAGTGTATGAAAAAAATTATAACATGTTGTTATGTGAAGTCTATTATGACAAGTAGATCCTGTTGGTTTATTGTGTTGTTCAGAATTCTATATCCTTGAAGATTTTCTGTCTACTCCTTTCATCGGTTGCTGAGAAGGGTGTTGATGTGTTTCCCACTGTCTTTGGATGGGGTGGGCATAATTTCAATTAAATCAATTAGTTTTAAGTGTTGTTTATGTGTTCTATATCCTTCCTAATGTCTGTCTTGTTTTGTCAGTTACTGAAAGAAGAGTGTTAAAATCTCCAAATATAATTTTAGAATTGTCTTTCTCCTTTTTGTTTTATCAGCTTTTGCCTCTTTTATTTTGTAGCTCTGTAGACTAGTGTAAATATACATAAATGTAACTTTATGATTCCTATGTTTTCTTTATGAATTGACTCTTTCATCATTGTCATGACTATCTTTATTTTCTGCTTATTTTTCTTGTTCTGAAGTTTACTTTTTCTGATAAGTGTTTACATGGTATATCTTTTCCATCCTATTATTGCAACCTTAAATATCCTTTTATTTAATGTTAGTTTATTGTAAATAGTTTATATTTGAGTCTCTCATTAAAGGTTTTTGTTATTATTATTATCCTCATTATTTTTTCTGTGCTTCAGATTGGATATATTGATTACTAGTGCACAAGTTTACCCATGTTTCTTCATCTGTATCCAGCAGATATTAAATTTATTCAATGAATTTTTCACTTTGGCTATCATAGTTTTCAGTTCTGGAATTTCCATTTAGTTTTTCCTTATGGTTTCCAATTATATCACAAATTTCCCATTTATTTATCAGTGTTGAGGCAGGCTAGACTAGAGAATAAAAAGATGAACCTGAGACTTGGCATAAAAACCACTGCCATAAAAACACATAGCTGTGGGAACCACCTAAACCAAGAAATACCTTACAAGATGGCTGCTGGAAGAACCTTGCGAGAATTCCGCATTTGGAATGGGATTTCCTCCAAAATCAAGGAAAGGCCCTGGATGTTCTCAAGGGGCTTTGCCATTTGGCCCCCCCGGGGGAATTGACAGGTGGGGTAACCAATCAAAACAGCAAACAGTGGGGATTCCTCCCCCAACATTAGCAAAGGGGCAGAATGATTAATGGTTTAAAAGCAAGCGCAGAAGCCAAGCCGACCCTGTTCTAGCCCTGTTTTTGCCCTATTTTTTGCCTTTCTTCTCCCTGCTTGGATAAGCACACGAGTAAACCTGGGGACTTGCCATCTGTAATGGGGACTTGTAGTCTATAAATCAGACCTTTCTACCCTTTTCATCCCTATTGCTCTCTCTACCTGGGACCGTAATCTGATATTTTCTCCAATTTCTCATCTCTCGTTTTCTTAATAAACTACTGGCCTAAATGAACTGGCACGTACCTAAAATACTTTTTGTAGCATATCCAAGAACCTAGAGAAAATGCAGCAACAGTGCAATCCAGCTTTTTCTTAGTTTTCAAAGCACATTTATTAGACATGTTTTCTTTCCTTGTCTGATAATCATAATGTCTGAGTTATCTATGTTTTAATTGTAATGACTGTTCTCTTGATTAAGAATGATATTTTCCTCCTTCTGCATGTCTTTGTTGCAATTTTAATTACATTCATTTTTATCACTCATTCCAAATATATGTATTATTTATATATAGTATAGGATAAGGATATTTCTTTCCTAAGTACTTGATCTGGTAATAACTGAATGATGATTTCGAGTTGATTTAAAATAGTTTTGCTCAGCATATTAATTGTTTACCTTAAGAGTAATGACCTGAATAATTTAGCTTGCCATATTCCCAAAAGAAGAGTCTCTCCTCTTACAAGATATATATATATATACTTCCTAGAATCTCCTTTCTTTCCCCTTGTTTTAACAGTTACTCCAAAATTGATTCATGGGGAAATGACCTGTTGCCTTTGCTAGTTTGATACTTGTATAAAAATGAGCCCAATTTTAATTCACTTGTGTTTAAATTGGTCAGTCATAAAGTGAATTCAACTACCTGGTGTGGGTGGAAGTCAGGCCTCTTTGATGATAGTTTAGAGAAGTGTGTTATCAATCTACCAAAGTAACAGAACAGTGTCCTAAAAGATAATATGCAACTATGAAAAATACATATACAGAGAGAGATACAGACTACTGCCCAGCCTATTGAGAGAGCCCAGTTATACCAATTATCTCTAAGAACACTGAAGTTTAGAGAATTCAGGATTTAGACTTGCTTAGGTCATTAGATAATTGTCTTTGGTGCCATCTAGTGTGTGGAATACGTAAGAACCCTGTTCTGTGACTAAGAAAGCATTTAATGGAATTTTTTCCTTCTAATATCTTTCTAGTTATTTCAGTCTTTAAATGCAAAGTAAATATGTTCTCAATTAAAACAATCAAGATCAAGCTAAAGTAGCTTCCTGGTACTTTTGAGGCTTAAATACACATTGTAGCTTGGTTATCAAATATGTTTTTTTCCTACAAAATTATATAAAGAATTTGTGTTTCAAAATTTAGACCAGATTAAATTTTTAATGTATTTTTTTAATTTTTTTGTCATCTTTTATTCCTATTCAGCAATTTTCTTGTGTATGTCTAGATTTGTGTATTACAAATATGTTTAAGTAGGCAGTGTATGTAATGTTTTTAATATGTGTATAGATAAAATGCAGTAATTTATTTAGTGTATTTGGGGGGGGTGTGATCAATTAATATTGTGAATTAACTTTTTAATCCTAATAGTGTATTTTATTTTATAGCCTAGTGATCTGAAGAAGAAAATAGAATCCTTAATTGAAAGAGACTACATGGAAAGGGATAAAGAAAATCCAAACCAGTACAAGTATATTGCATAAAGCTCTGGCTTAATTTGAACAGTTGATTTCATTCCCTCTTGTTAGTGGGTGTCTTATGGTCCTGTTAATTGATTAAAAGATCTCCTGATGTTTGAATAAAAGCAGTGTATTAAAAATATTTAAAAAATATGCAAAATTACAATTTCCATTAGCATTTTCACAGAAACCATTTCAATTTTCAAATAAAAAACTTTTTTGACATTATTTATTAAAATATACTTATCTAAAAAAAAAAAAAAAAAAGAAAGCATTTAGATCACTCAGCCTCAAGCAGTCTCAATATGGAAAAATCAAACTCAGGGAATGTCTGAGTTCTTAAGGTCAGTTCAAGGTGGGCAGTCTCAGTATTTTGGTTATAGCAGCAAACATTTTTTCTGATGGCATCATATACCACATTAGTTGTAAGCTCCAAGCTAAAGAACCTTAATGTAAACTATTTCGACCCTCTCTTTCCACCATATCCTTTGCTCTCTGATATTCGGCTGCTAAATCCACTCAGTAAGTCATTCATCTAGATATTTTAGTTTTCAATTCTAGAATGTCTATTTGATTCTTTTCAATGGATTCCAAGTACCTGGTGAAGTTTTCCACTCTTTTATGATTGTCCAACTTATCGCCGCCCCCCCGCCCCACTGAGATGGCTACCTCAGCTGTTTGCTTGTTGTTTTTGTTCATTGTTTGTACATTTTGTTTTGTGCTTGTTGTCTGCTTGTTATTTTTCCTCATTGTCTGCTCATTGTCTGTTTTTTTTTTTTCTTTAGGAGGAACTGGGAACTGAAACCAGGACCTCCCACATAGCAGGTGGGTGTACAGCTGCTTTAGCTTCATCCGCTTCCTGCTTATTTTGTTTTTGCTTGTTCTCACTCATTGTTTGCTCATTGTCTGCTTGTTATTTTTTCTCATTGTCTGCTTGTTATTTGTGTTTTATGTTTGCTCATTGTCTGCTTGTTCTTTGTTTGTCTTCTTTAGGAGGCACCGGGAACCAAACCCAGGAACTCCCACATGGGAGGTGGGCACTCAACTGCTTAAGCCACATCTGCTCCCCCCAACTTATTTTTTTATCATTTTATTTGTTGGTCATAAGGTTTTGCCTATACTCATGCTTAATAATTTGTTTGTTTATTAAATGCTATATATTAACTGTAAAGAAAGAGTTTCTAGATGGATCTCCTACCAAAGAAGTTTCAATACTTCCTTTAATGGTGTGAAGGCTGATAAACTGAATCTAATCTGAAACTGATATTGGTTGGCTTTCCCTTATTGTTTGGGAAACATGAAGTATTCTTTCAGTACACTTCTATTCCTAGGACAGGGCCATCATTTAAAAACTTGGGCTTTCTATATTTTTGAAGCATGAAGAGATTGCAAGAGTTTTTACCTCTTGTTTCAGAATTTTTTTACTTTTTAATCACCCCCCCTTGAGATGGCTCCCTCGTTTGTTTGTTGTTTGCTTTTAATAATAATTTTTTAAAAAAAAGATACTTAGATTACATAAATGTTACACAAAAGATGTAGGGATTCCCATATGTCCCACACCCCACACCTCCCACACCCTCCCACATAAACATCCTTCATTAGTGTGGCATATTCATTGCAATTGATAAATGCATCCTGGGGCTTTGCCATTAAGCATAGACCATAGTCTATACTCTCTCCACACAAATCTGCATGTTATGTGATGATATAAAATGGCCTATATCAGTCATTGCTATGTCAGTGAGGACAATTCCCTAGTCCTGAAAGAGCCCCCATATTACAACTGTTTTTCCCTCTCCCTGGCCCAGAGCCTCCAATGGCCACTGACTCCACATCAATATTGTAATTTCTCCCATGCTAGAATCACAATATGTCTATAGTAGAATATCAAGTCCACTCTAGTTCATAGTTCTTTCCCCAACCCTGAGGGTGCCAGCTGGGCCCAGAAATTCAGCAGAGTTGCAACACCTACTCTACAACTCATTTGACTCACCCAGAACAGCTAACAAGGAGATGATGATGGACAATAACCATGCAAAGGAACAGAGAGAATCTGCAACTGCAAGCAAGATAGTCCCATCCATCCTCCCCATGGGATATAAGCCACCTCTCAATTAGGGGTGGAATGCTTGTCATTTTTTACTTGTTTCTGCTCATTGGCTGCTCATTGTCTGTTTATAATTTTTTTAGGAGGCACGGGGAACAAAACCCGGGACCTCCCATGTGGGAGGCGGGCATTAAACTGTTTGAGCCACGTCCTCTCCCTGCTTGTTTGTTTTTGCTTATTGTCTGCTTGTTGTTTTTGCTCTTTGTCTGTCTGTTGTCTGCTCATTGTTTGCTTGTCTTCTTTAGGAGACACTGGGAACCTAACCTGGGACCTCCCATGTAAGAGGCAGGAGCTCAACTGCTTGAGCCACATCCCTGACTTTTTAATTTTTACTCCCAAAACAGCTCTAGAATTTCATAAGTGTCTTGAAAGGATGATCCTGGGTGTTTAAGGCTCCATGTCTCCAGAATTGGTATTATAGTTCTGTGCAATTGCCAATAATTGGGTTAGTTATCCTGTCTGCAGCCATATTCTGTTCTTAGCTAAAGGTACCTATATCAGCAAGTATTATCAAGGAAATGTGGTTATAGGTTGTCAGTGTCAAATCACCATTCCTTTCAGAGATTTCCACTCTTGTCCTTTATTCTCCTAACAAAACCCATAGCAGGTATTTTTATCCTAAACATACAGAAATTGGGTTAAATCTATTTTGCCTTTCCAGTTTTTTTGGTGCCTTTAGATTATTGTATGAAACTATGGAAATATTTTGAGAAGAAAATCAGCCATTTGTTTAAGTTTCATAATATGTCCAGTTTTAGCATTCCAGTTCTAAGTGATTACACAAAATTCTGGACACGTCTGCACACAGCCTTTCACCCACACCCACAACTGGTCAATGCCTCAAGGACATCTTCAGGTCTTTTGCTCACCTCTAAATAGGTGAGCAAAATCTCTTTTGAATTATATCCAGTCTAGAACATATTTTTTTACATATATGATGTGGAAGCTGAATCTTCTAATATCAAAAACATAACCAGGTAATACAAATTAAAAGCTAATTTTTGTTCTTATCTTAGGGAGAACATTTCCTTGCAGAGCCTTGGCAGTATCTCAGAGTGGGCAAGGCAAGGTTGGAATTTATTAAGGATAGAAAATTTGGTTAAAGGTGGGTCTTTCAAAGTAAAGGGTTGTTGGAACCAGCAAGGCAAAGATTTTGAGGCAAGGGATTCAAAGGATCTTAGGATGAATTTCATATATTGAGGTTTTCCACACATGGGAAAAACTATTCAGCTGCCAACAAAGCCAGACCTGGTCCTGGCAGTTTGTTGATAGCAGGAAACATTAAGAGCAGATGTAAAAAAAAAAAAAAAAAAAAAAAAAAAAAACCGGGGGGGGGGAGAGCAGATGTAGCACAGGAGTATCATCTAAAGGGTCTTCTTTGCAAACTCAAACCTAAAAGTAGCACAGATATCACACTTACCATCTACCACTGGCTTTAATTTAAAATTAAGGCTCAACTATATGTCTAACAACTATGCTCTTCTAGAATGCCTGGTTTACACTTAGCTTAATGATATAAGACAGGTCCCTTTTATCATCTGTCCCCTCTATGTCTCTGATACAATGTCAGAGAAATTTAAAGTCACAATAATGAGTGGTACAAAGCCCCACAAATTAAACAAAGATTACAATTCTTTTTCTATAGAGACAAGGCTATACTTACTGGAGAAAATGGGTTCTTATAACAACAATCTTTGAAGCTTGGGCCTCTGCCCACAGATTCTAATAGGGCAACCATATATTAGAGTGTTAGGTTATCACCATTCAGTCTGAAGAGAAGAATTAGAGACAGAAAATGGGTATTTTTATCCTTTATGTGAAATTCTAAATTATTGTATTTTTAAAAATATGATGTATAAATTTTTAAAGAAAGCTTGCTCAGCAAAATAGCTTTAAGCAGCAAATTATTACAACATATTTCAATTGTTTCATTGCTGTAATTACCATCATAGTAAACAAAAATTATTAAATTCCTTATATGGCCATGTTATGCTGAAAAGTTTAACTTTAACTTTTGCTAAAAAGGCTAACTTGCAGTTTGCCAACCTTGTCACCAAGCTACCTTGAGAAATTTTAACTAGGTAGCCATTAAATTTCAACATATAAAGTGTAAATTATAAAATCCATCTACTTCAAACAGTTTTAAGAACTTGCAATATAATTAGAGGAGTTCTATTAATTAACAACTAGCCCTTTTAACGTGATTGTGTTAGTAGTGAAACTACAAAGTGTGATGTATATCAGAGCAATTTAGTGTGTAAGTCCTGAATTTACCACAGGATGCCTTGGCCAGAATCTTGATGCTCTTAAGCATAAGATGCATATCTTAACATCTCACCAATTTCTCAGAAAACACTTGCTGATACCAAATTCTACAGAAGCCTTTACCTCATTCACTCTTCTATGCTGCAAAAATTATTTCTCAACTTCCAATACTGATGGTAACACATAACAATTTTGAGCTTCTGTGAGGTTTGTGAAATAATTTAAATGGCAATAGTTACATTTTTAAACATTTGAAGTATCTACAAGGACATTCCAGGAAAAGGAGGATCATTTGTAGGACTCCAGGTATCAATGAAAAGAACCCAAATATTACTGAGAGGGAAAGTTCCTATTCAAATGAACAATAATAATATTTCTTTTATGATTACACATGTTTTTAAGGAAAAAATATATAATGTCAATACCCTGTTAATTATTCCCTAAGTGCCCTTTTGAAATCAACATGTTTGGAATCCTTCAATTATTAGGTCCCCATTAATTATTTGTACATAACCATTAATTATGTTTATGTACATAAACATAATTTGTACATAACCATTAATTATGTACAAACAGTTGGGGAAGCACTTATATCAGTCAGTTCTGTACCCATGAGGTAATCTAGTTTTTATCAGTCTTTCTGATATAGCTTCTCAGGGGGAATCTAAACCCATTTTGCTGAAATAAGCTTTATGTTACAGATATGAAGACTGAAATGTGAATGGCAATATGATAGTTTGAATTAATTAAAACTTTATTTTCTATTCTAAAGTCATGTTGTAATAGGTTGGGAAGAATTTACTGAATCATTGTATTTTGATTGGATTATTTCATTGATTCCTATTTAAAGCCAGACTTCCAGGACCTTGATCTTCTTCAACCACTACCTTTAATGCCTTTTTTCTTCTTTCCCACCTTTTTCTAACTGAAATTCTTAGACTATCAGAAGGGATGATCAGTGTAAAGTTTCCAACAGCACATGTCCAGCTGTTTAAGTAAATATGTGAGCTGTTTCTCTCTTCCTTCAGAAGTTCTATAGTCTCACAAAATTACAATCATGTATAATCTCATAGGCTTTGGGCTTTGGACACAGCTGAATTTTAATTGAAGCTATGAAGTACATGACTTTAGGAAATTACATGCAGTCTCAATTTTCTTATCCAAAATAAGGGCTTAATAAGGGCAATGTACCTTCTAAAGACCCAACGTATCATAATGCTTTGGAGTAGGAGCTTGAATTCTAAACCTGTTTCCACTATATTCTGGGTTTCAAAACCTCTGTGCCTTAATCCCTCATCTGTAAAAGAAATATAATAATGATAGTGCCTACTTCAAAAGTTAGTTCGTTTTATTGAGACAATGAAACAGGTTATATGTAAAGTGTTTAGCCTATTGCTTTGTAAGTAATGTTTTGCATAAATATTAGCTAATATATATTTTTTTTCAAGTATAATCTCAAGACATGGCTTATATATTTTATTTATTTATTTTTTCTTTTCTTTTTTTCCTTTTATTTTGTACATTTAATAATTGAATATATAAACAATTAAAAACTAAAAAGTAAACACAGATGAGTAAATACATATCTCAATTAAATGTACTGGATACATGTAAAGATTTTTTTTTTTTTTTTGAAATTTATTTTTATTTTTTTAAAATATATATACATATATTTTAAGAGGTGCTTAGATTACCTAAAATATTACACGGAACCCACTGGGATTCCCATGTTGCCCGCCTCCCACACTTCCCACCACATCCCACACAAACATCTCCCACAGTGTGGCCCACCACCCTCAATGAACTTACACATCCTGGAGCCTTGCCACCAACCATAGACCACAGTTCACACTGTAGACCACACTCTCTCCCACTCAGTTCTGAGTGGTGT
>JAKSZT010023040.1:0-21765 GCA_026826555.1 Tolypeutes matacus
ATCTTGCTGGCCAGCTTCATGGCCAGGACCACTATGTTGTTGCTCTCCTGCAGGCACAAGACATTGGCTCAGGGCCTCGGATGCCCCCTTCCCTAGACCTGACCCCTGGCACCACAAGGTCTCCACCCTGTGTTTTCCCAGCATGTAGAAGATGTGGCCGAGAGAACAGACCATCCCCTGGTTCAGGTCCTCCATGTTGGACATCTTCAGGGTTTCTCACAGAAAACTTCTATGACAGGATGCGGGACACCTGTTGTGGGGCAGGAGGGGGCAGGAGTGGGCAGGGGCTCTGGGGTGGAGGAGAGACCTGAGCTCACCCACCTGCCACTCACTTGTCTTCCTTGTAGTGGACCTGGAATAAGAAGACGCCTGGGACATAGAAGGCTGCCGCCAGCAGGCAATGTGTCCTGGGGAGGGTGGAGAATCAAAGGGGGGAGGAACATGGCACAGGCCCTGCTGGAATGACAATCTCCCAGACCCCCCAGGAGAGGCTAAAAGTCCGCCTGAGGCATCCAGAGGCACTCACCTGATGAGAAAGCTGTGGTCAAGTTTGATCCTCTCTGGCAGGCTGTAGAGCCAGCTGCTGGCAGATGGGCCATCAGAGCCCCTGAAGGGCTGCCCAGACATGCTGATCTGAGGAGTCCACACAAGAGAACTTTCCCCCACCATACAATCTGCCCCCCTCACAGCCCCTGGGAGCTGCTGCATTCACAACAACCCTGAGACTTGTGGGGAAGAAATGTCCCCCACAGCAGCACCAGGGCCAAGGGGTCTGGCCTGGCCCTTCTGGCACTGCACGGGGTACCATGTGAGGGCCTCACAGCCAAGGAGCATGAGGTGATGGTTAAGGTTAGGTCAAGGGTTAGGGTTAGGGGTTAGGGTTAGATTAAGATTTAGGTTAAGGGTCAGGGTTAGGGTTAGAGTTTAGGGTTAGGAGCATGAGGGGCTGTGTGGCAGGTGGAGGGTGATAAGGGGGAATGAGGGACAGGCCTGGGGGACTGGGTACCTGAGGGGCTGCTTATCTGGGGTCAACAGGGAGCCCCAGCAGGGTGTGGACATTTCAGGAATCCCTGGATCTGGATGAGCTGTTGGAGGTGGGGCTGAGGGTGACCTCCCAGCCTGTTTCCTGACCATCAGAGCAGCAGGAGCTGGGCTTCTCCTCTGCCACCCCAAGTCCCCAAGCCCACCCCAGGTCCAGCTATCCTGACTGGGGAGGGGAAGTGGCCAGACCTCAGACCATTTGGAGGACCTGGGAGCTAAGTGTGGCATCAGCGAAGAGAGCTGAGAGCCTGGTGCTGGGACTTGAGTAAGCCTCGAGCATCTTCCCAAGGGAGAGGAGACTCAGGCTCTGGAGGGGATTCAGGCCCAGCTTCAGCCCTGCTCATGGCCATGGTGTATGAGTTCCCCTACCCTGGCCCGCAGCCGGCCAAGGTCTGCAGGTGCAGGGTGCCATCCCAGGAGGAGTGCAGGGTCTCAGACATGAAGAGGTTCACCTAATAGGTGTCTGCTTCCTTCCTAGTATACACGCTCACCAACAGTCATGATGAAGACCCACAGCTCCTGGTGGCTGGTGAGCAGCAAAGGGGTGTTACTGGGGTCTGCGCATGCAGCTGGGAGCCTGCACAGCAGCAGTGGATGTGCAGGTGGGCTTTTCATTATAAAACTGCCAGCTGCATTGGTGAAGTCAGGGAAATAGAGAAAAGCCCACCGCCCACCACCCCGGGCACCAGAATATACCAGCCATGGGCACTGGGCTCCATTCCTGCTTGTCTCTCAGTACTGGACCTAGCAGCTCCCCCCACACAGCCAGCTGCCCTGGTACATGGTGGCCAACATGGAGCCACCCATGATCCTGGGTGAATGGCCACCAGCTCAGGGAGGCTGAGGCTGGGGCCAGTGCTCACAAGTGAGAGCGCAGAGGCAAGGGGAGGCAAGCGTCCCTTCCCAGGCCAGGTTGTGCCCTAACGTCTCTACTCGGGCCTCACCAGGACCATCGTGATTTGTTGCCAGCCTCCTCCAGCCTGGGCCATGCATGGCCCCCTCCCTCCCAAGGGCCCCTGGGTGAGCTTGGGAAGCTCTGCCCACTACCAGTGTGCTAAGCACAGCCCTGTCCCTTGTTGCAGTGCAGTCAATGCTACCTCTTACTCATTCTTGCACTTTCTGAAGGAGCATGTGCTATTTCCACAACAAGAAAAGAAATAAAACAGAAGTCTCCTAAGGCTCTGATCTGCCTACAACACAGAAGAGCCACAGGACACCATGTTGAGTGAAAGCTGCCTGGTCCAAAGGCAACATGTTCTGTGACCCCCTTACATGAGATGCCCAGAAGGCACAAATCCAAGCAGGAAGTGGACTAGAGGTGACCAGGGGCAGGGGGAGGGGCATGGGAGGTTATGCTTAATTGGTGCAGGTTTCTGTTTGGGGGGTGGATATGTTTTGGTAACAGGTAGTGATGGCAACACAATGTTGTCAATGTGATAAATGCCACCAAAAAGTCCCCTTAAAAATGAATAAAAGGGGAAATGTTACATGTAAGTGTAGGGCTGGAGAAGGACTGTTAAGGGGTGTGGGGTTTTTCCTTTTGGAGTAATGAAGTTCTCTTGGGCAGAAACTGAGGAGGGGGATTACTGGGTCATAGGGTAAAGCTATGTTTAACTATGTTTATGTTTAACTTTCTGAGGAACTGCCAACAGGCCTTGCTTTTGTTGCAGAACTAGATGCCAAGACAGAAAACAAACCCAGTGAAAGAGGGGACCTGGGGTGTGGCCCTGCCAGGATTTCCTTGTCTGTACCAGGGGACAGGGGAACATCCTGGTGGCAGGAAGAATGTCTTAGAGAGGTGATGTCCCTTTTCCATGGAATGGGGTGTCTCAAGAGACATTCCAGTAGATGCCGGGCAGGGTCTTGGGAGTTGAGACCACAGAGCTGATTCTCTGGGGTGACTCCTCGTTCAAACCTCATCATCTCATGACTGTGCAGCATCTAGGAGGTACAGGAGCCTGACTTGACCCTCAGCCCCAATCCAGGGGCCATGTCTCACTGACATTTAGGCCTTGCCATGGGCCCAGCCCTGTTGGGATCTGTGTCATTGGTCCTGGGGAGGGTGGCCTCAGTGTGGTGGGCAGGTGGCCCCACCTAGGACATTCAGGGCTCCAATCCCTGCACAAGGAGCCCTCTGTGTCCCCAGGATGTAATGGAGGACATCAGCTCTCGTCAGGGCCTGGCGGGCACTTGTGGTGGCCTTTACCTGCCATGGAAAAGCTGCAGGCAGGACCAGGAGCTCCAAAGCCGCCCAGTGCCAGGGCAGCCCCGAATCCAGATGCTTGTAGGCCCCATGCTGCTCAGATGCCCATGCCTTGGGGACTCAGAGCAGAGGCAGACAGGTTGGCTGGCCATGACTGCTTGGTCAAGTGAGGCCTCCTGGCCTGGTACTGTTGAATTGTCCCCATGTGACCCTGGCAGCCCCTACCTCACTGTGTTCTGCTCTTTTCTCCTGGATGGGATGACAACTGCTCCCCATCATTGTCAAGCTCCTCAGGAGAATGTCCCCTCCCCAGGGATGGGGATTAGGTCCTTCAAGGGCCCTGCTGCCACCTGGACACAGGAAGCCCTCCATAAATATTTAGGGAATGAACAAAACTGACACAACACTGTGAGAACTCGGGGATGGGCACAGGAGGGGAAACTGAGGTAGTGGGTGCAGGCTGCCCAACACCAATGCTGGATGGGGGCAACACCAGGTCAGATTCAAGTCCAGCACACAGGCCACCCTGACCTGTTCCAATGCTGCCCCAGCAAACCCCCGGGCCCCCAGGCCCATGGCACCACCTGGCAGGAGAGGCCAAAAGCTCCAGGGGCAGCCAGCCACCTTGGGGGAGACACCCACCCACAACCAGGTGGGAACCAGGCTCTCAAGTTTGCCCTGGCCTGCTTGGCCCAGACCCTCAGCCTGCACTGCTGACGTACAGTGCACACGTAGCAGGAATTTATCGTTTCACTGCATAGGAAGCCGGAAGTTCAAACCTAAGGGTACTTTCTCCAGGGTCTGGCCTGCCAGGCCCCCATAGCTGCCCCTACCCCCATCACATGGCCGTCATCTCCTTCCAAGACCCTCTACTTAAGACTCCAGCCACACAGGGCCAAGGCCCCTCCCAATTTGGTTTGGCATCACCTTAACCAGTAACATCTTCCAAGATTCTACTTACAGGTGGGTTCACCCCACGGGACCTGGGTTAGGACTGGAGCTGTCTTTGTGGGGGACCTGAGTCAAACCAGAAGAGGTGGGCATGCCCCTGCCCACCTCCACAGCTAGCAACACCTCGTGTCCAGATGGCCATTCTGAGGCCCAAGTAGGATCTTGTTGGGGAAGCTGGAAGGGGATAGGCCAGTGAGTATCAGATAGAGGAAACATTTGTCCAGTTGCTGGACAAGGAGAGGAAGAAATTTCCATTCATCTCAGCCTCCCAGGGCTGCCACAACCAAGTACCACCAACTGGGGGACTTGAGACAGCAGAGATCTGCGGTCTCACAGCCCTGGAGCCAGGAGTCTGAAATCTATAGCATGGAACCCTTCCCTGTGCCCTCCTTTTCTGGTGGTGGTGGCAATCCTTTGTTCTCCACCCCAGTCATCATGTGGCCATTTCCCCAGTGTCCATCTCTGTCCACTCTCCCTCTTCTCATGAAGACACCAGCCCTTTTGGATCAGGGCCCACTCACCTCCAGCTTGTCTCAGTTTAATGAACCACATCTGCAAAGACCCTCTTTTCAAATAAGTTTCCATTCCGAGGACTAGGAGTTAGGTCTCAAACATGTCTTTTGGGGGGATACAGTTCACCCCATAACATTGACTTGCCCAAAATCAATTTCTTTGGAGTGGAGCCTCAACCCAAAGTGCTCCATGTGGCTGAGGCAGGAAGCTGATGCATGACGGGACCAATTTCCAATCCTCAGTACCCACTGGGGCCTGGCAACATCAGGGCTGGGAAATCTGAGCTACCACCGACAGTCATCATACCTCGGCCCCTGCCCCCAAAAGTTGGAGCCATTCTTTGTCCACCCATCTGCTGCTGGCTGATAAAGCTAGATATCATGTTTAGTTCACAGGGCATGGGATGGAGACTGATTGTCATGAGGGAGCAGACAGCACAGGCAGGGGCCATTTTGGGCTCCTTCCCTCCTACCATGGACCAGGCCAAGGCCAGAGGCCACCGTCCTTAGCTACTGCCAGCCAGGCCATTTCAGGGTGAAGCCACTGGGCATGACTGAGGGGAGCCTCAGTGAGAGAGGTGGTGCTGACAGGGAGCAGACACTGGGAGAGCAACCTGGGCAGGGGCAGGTGGGAGAATGCATGGAACATTCTGAAAACTTCATGATGAGGTGAGGAGTTTGGGGAGTTGGAGGGCTGTGTTCTTGCTTTTGATTTGGCCATCAAATGAGAGTGCCCATTTGGGAAAGGTCAGGGAAGGGGCTGGATGCTTGCCTGATGGGTTAATGGGTAATGGGGGTCAGACGTGAGGGGGTGTGGAGAGATCCAGGAATAGATGGAGTGTGTAACAGCTGGCAAATTTGATGTAATTATGAATTCCAAAAATATAATTGGATCATGCTTGTAAACTGATCTGTTAATCTGGGCATGATTAGGTAATGATTAGGGCATTCAACTCCGCCCCTTGGTGGGTCATGAATAGAATATAAAAGGCAAGGCAAAGGACAGTTGAAGCAGTCTTTTGAGAAGCACTTTTGATGTTGGAAAAAGGCCCCAGGAGAAGAGAAGGAAGCCATTCACCTGATTGTCTACAGCTGATATTGTGGAGGAAACAGGAGCTAAGCCCAGAGAGAAATACAGCCCCAGGAAGAAAGGAACCCCAGAAGCCTGAACCCTGGCAAATGTCGGCAGCTGTCTTGCTCTAACATGTGGCAATGGACTGTGGTGAGAGAAGAAATTTAACGCTTTATGGCCTGGTATCTGTGGACTTCTACTCCAAATAAATACCCTTTATAAAGACCAACCCAATTTTGGTATTTTATATTAGCACCCCTTTGGCTGACTAATACAGAGTGGTAAATGAGAGGGGCTTCAAGGATGACAGGTGACCCCAACTCTGGGCCTTTCCCCTTCGCCTGTGTGTCCCTGTTGTGCAATCCTTCAGCATGTCCTGCATGGAGCCCGTTAGTGATGACAAGTCCTGCTGGAAAATACCTGCTCAGCTTTCCTGAGCATTTCCCACAGTTCTATGACCACAGCACCCTTTCTTCATGTGCTAATGCCCAGCATTTTATGGAATCTTCTCGAGAAACTCCTAGTAGGTTGGACCAGGTCCCGGCTCTCTGACAAGGTGGTTGCATGGGGCCCACTCCCAGATCCCATGTTCAGCCACACATATGTACATGGATCCTCTTCTTCCTGCCCCCCAGGCACCCCTCTTGTCACCCACTTCATCTAGAGGCATCTCTCTGCCCCAGGCCCCAAGCCCTGCCTCAAGCCCACAATTTGCACATCTGCCTGGGCAGCTCCTGGGCCACCCAGCCCCCTCTCCAGGGTCGAGTGCAGGCTCTCAGTTTCATCTTGGGGGATGAGGACCAGGTCTTGGCCATGCATCTCCAGGCTGGACCAGTAACAAGTCTGTGAGAAGAGATGTGAGTCTGGAAGGATACCCTCTGGATTCTTTTCAGCACATGTTGGGTTCTGGACACAGTGCTGGGTGATGGCAGTGGGGGAGGTGGATGTAGGCACTGTCTGTGAAGAACTTCACCTGCTCCCCTCATAGGGGTAGTTCTGAGCCCTGTGGAGCTGCTGGGAGGCACACCTGAACCCTGATGGCACTTTCTCAGGAGGTGCCATGTGAACATCCTCCTCACAGCCCAGCACAAGATGTCCAGGTGAGGCTACTGGTTTGTCCCTAGGGCCGGACTTTTGAGACACAACACAAATCAGGACACCAGGCTGCATGCTGGGTTCTGGTCAGGGACTCTGGGCTCACAGGGTAGTGAGGTAAAGGTGCCCACGATGCCCTCACCTGACACATGAGGGGCCATGGGCAGAAAAGAAGGTAGAACTGCCTGATGCTGGGGTGGATGGGGTGGAGTGAAGGAACCCCTGCAATATGGACATCTCTGGGTGAGAGGTGCAGATGCATGACCACAGACTGCAAGCGATGTTTCTTGCAGGATTTACTTTGAAAATACAGGAACAGAAATCCACCAACAGGGAGCTATGCCCATGTTTACATCATATAAGTATTGGTTTGGGAGCAGATTTGGCTCAAGCGATTGCACTCCTGCCTCCCACATGGGATGTCCCAGGATCGGTTTCTGGTGCCTCCTGAAACAACAAAAACAAACAACAAGTAAAACAAACAAACAAACAAAAAGCCAACTTTGGGAAGCCAATGTGGGGAATCAGATGTGGCTCAGTGGTTGAGTGCTGGCTTCCCACACACAAGGGCCTGGGTTCAATCCCTGGCCCCTGGAAGATAAAAAATAAAAATTAGATAAAACAAAACATTGGTTTTTATTTATAATTTTTTTTCCTGATCAAGAGCACCCGATGAAGTTACAGTCTGCTAAAATCAGAAAACACGAGGAACCCAGTATAGACTTCCTGCCGAGCACCTTCTTACAACACCATCAACAGGACACTGCTGTCCAGGTTGCTGCACACACTGGCCCTTGAGAATTCCCAGCAGCATAGGAAGACCCCTGCCAGCCACACATAATGGTGGGCTGGTAGCTCCTGGCCATGCCATCCCCTGCTGCCATCTCATGAACCCTCAGAGACAGAACATGTAAAACCTGCTGCCTGCAACAGCAGAGCTGCTGGATGGAGTTGCTCCACTCCATCCAGCTGCAGGAAGAACAGGTTCAAAGGGGCTCAAATTTAGGTGGGGAACCCAGTGTTTGCCCCACAGCCCCCAGAAGTGGCAGCTGATAGGGAGCAGCTTCCAGGTAAAGGTGTCCCCTTGGTGCCTGCTAACCCCACATGAATCTCAGCTGCAGGGCAATGCACAGTGTTAGTCGTCCGGGACAGGCATCAGAAGGCCCTGGGCAGAGCCTGGCCACCATGAGACCAGAGGCCGGAGAGAGGACAGCCTTTGTCTCTGCCATCCAGGTGTGGCCCCTGAGCTCAAGAAAATGTCATCAATGAAGGTCTGAGCAGGGCCAGTGCACAATGAGGCTCGGGAGTGTGTTGTCACTGCAGTGGGCACCTGGCACAGAGGCAGTACTGAGGGTTCGTCCCTTGGCCCACAGCTGCCCCCACCCCAGAATCACTTCCTTGTGGGAAGGGCTCAGACTTGCATGAGAGGGGTTGTAACCGTTGGGGAATTTGATGTAATTATGAATTCCAAAAATATAATTGAATCATGCTTGTAAACTGATCTGTTAATCTGGGCATGATTAGGTTAGGATTAGGGGTTGAGCCCCACCCCTTGGTGGGTGGGGAATTAAATATAAAAGGCAAGGCAAAGGAAAGTTGAAGCAGTCTTTTGAGAAGCAGTTTTGATATTGGAAAGAAGGCCCCAGGAGAAGAGAAGCAAGCCATTTGCCTGATCGTCCACAGCTGACCTTGTGGAGGAAACAGGAGCCAGCTGAACTTTTGGAGGAAACAGGAGCCAAGCCCAGAGAGAAACACAGCCCTGGGAAGAGAGGAACCCCAGAAGCCTGAACCCTGGCAAAAGCTGGCAATTGTCTTGCTCTAACAAGTGGCAATGGACTGTGGTAAGAGAAGAAACTTAACACTTTATGGCCTGGTATCTGTGGACACCTACCCCAAATAAGTACCCTTTATAAAAACCAACCCATTTTTGGTATTTCACCTTAGCACCCCTTTGGCTGACTAATACAGGGGTCATCAGGCAGCATCCACTAGAAAGGACAGTGCTGGAACCTCAGCTGCAGCATCATCCCAGGACACAGCATCAGGAGTGGGTCCTGGAATAAGATCACAGTTGTCCTCTTCCAGCATGGATGGCAGGCCACAGTAGTCCCCAGGGATGTGGAAGCACAAGAAACAGTCAGGAGAGAAGACTGGGAATGCATACGGGGAAACACTTCTCAGGAGTGGCAGCTCCAGCACCTTGTGTTGGTAAAGTCGGAGAATAAGGGGGTGCCTGTAGATCCTGTGCAGGCCTGTGGACCCTGTTGAGCCCACAGAGTCTCTGGAGCCCATGGAGCCCATGGAGCCTATGGATCCGTAGAGGTCTGTGGAGGTACATAGGCCAGTGGACCCCTGGAGCCCATAGAGCCTGTGCAGGACTGTGGAGGGCACGGAGCCTGTGCAGGCCCATGGAGCCAGTGGAGTCTATAGAGCCCATGGAGAATCGTGGACACTGTGGAGCCTGTAGAGGCCTCTGGAGCATAGGAAGCCCACAGAGACTGTGGAGCCTATGGAGACTTTGTAGCACGTAGAGGCCATGGACACTGTGCAGGCCCATGGAGGCTGTGGAGACTGTGAAGCCTGTTGAGATTGTGGAGCCCGTGGAGGCCTGTGGAGACTGTGCAGGCCGGTAGAACCTTTGGAGCCAGTGGAGACTGTTGAAGTGCATAGAATCCTATGGAAACTGTGGAGCCCATGACAAACTGTGGAGCCTGTGCAGGCCTGTGGAGGTCGTGGAACTCATGGAGTGTTGGAGACCTGTGGAGGCTGTGGAGCCCATGGATACAGAACAGGTATGTGGAGCCCATGGAGCCTATAAAGCCCATGAAGCGCATTAAGCCCATTGAGCCTGTGCAGGCCTGTGGAGCCTGTGGAGTCCTGTGGATCCTGCAGGCCCATGGAGATTATGGAGCTAGTTTTGTCTGTGAGGACTGTATAGACTGAGGAGCCCATGGAGACCCGTGGAGCCTGTGGACCTTCTGGAGCCCACGTAGGCCAGTGAAGATGGTGGAAAGACTGTGGAGCTGTGGAGCCTTTGGAGGACTGTGGAGCTTGTGCAGGCCTGTGGAGTTGGTGCAGGCCTGTGGAAGCCATGGAACCCATGGAGCCCATCGAGCCTGAGGAGCCGATGGAGCCTATAGAGACTATGGAGATTCAGGTGCCCATGGAGGCCTGTGGAGCCTGTGGAGTCTGTGGAGCCTGTGGATCCCATGGAGGCCTATGGCTCCTGTGCAGTCCATTGAGCCCATGGTGCCCATGGAGGCGTGCGGAGCCTGTAGAGCCTGTGGAGCCACATATCCTATGGCGACTGTGGAGCCTGTGGAGTCTGTGGAGCACGTAGAGGCCTTTTGATCTCATGGAGCCAGTGGAGCCCATGGAAATTTTTCAGCCTGTGGAAGCCTGTCTAGCCTTTGCAGGCCTGTGGACCCTGTGTAGCCCATGGAGCCTGTGGATCCTGTGGGGTCATGGAGCCTGTGCAGCTTGTGGAGCCTATGGAGCTTGTGGAGCCCATGAAGCCTGAGGAAGCTCTTGGGGCCTGTGCAGACTCTTGCTGCCTGTGGCATCCTTGGAGTTTGTGGAGGCTGTGGAGCCCTTGGCATCTTGTGTATCCTGTAAAGGCCTGTGGAGCCTGTGGAACCTGTGGAGGTCTGTGGGTCCTGTGCAGGCCTATTGAGCCTGTGGAGCCTGTGGAAACTGTGGAGGCCTGGGGAGCCTGTGCAGACA
This sequence comes from Tolypeutes matacus, assembly GCA_026826555.1. NCBI lineage: Eukaryota > Metazoa > Chordata > Mammalia > Cingulata > Chlamyphoridae > Tolypeutes > Tolypeutes matacus. The sequence goes on from JAKSZT010023040.1 coordinate 10,598, forward strand.
CGTGGAGGCTGTGGAGCCTGCTTAGCCTGTGCAAACGAATGGAGCCAGTGGATCCTGTGGTGCCTATGGTGCCAGTGGTGACTGTGGAGCCCATGGGGCCTATGGGGCCTGTGGAGCCCATGGAAGCCTGTGGAGCCTCTTGCAGGCCCATGAAGCCTGTGTAGCATGTGCAGCCCTCAAAACCTGTAGAGTACTGTGGAGCCAATGCTGGCCCATCGAGCCTTTGTAGCTTGTGGAGTCCATGGAGCTTGTGGATCCTATGGATCCTGTGGAGTCGGTGAAGACCATGGAGCCTATGGAGGTCTGTGGAGCCTGTGGTGCCCATGGAGACTATGGAGCCTGTGGAGCTTGTTGGGCCCATGGAACCATGCAGTCCTTTGGAAACTGCTGAAACTGTGGAGCTTATGGAGCCTGTGGAGACCATGGAGCCTATGCAGGCCTGTGGACCCTGTGAAGACCTTGAAGCTTGTGCAGGCCTTGGAAGATTGTGGAGCCTCTCCATTGGTCTAGTAGATCTCATGGAGGCCCTTGGAGTCCATGGAACCCAAGAAGTCTGTGGAGCCCAAGTAGGCCTGTGGAGCCCATGGAGCCTGTAGAGCCCATGGAGTCCATGGAGGCCTGTTGTGGCCATGTTGGCTGTGGAGGCCATGGAGCCTGTGAAGGTGATTGAGGGCTGTGGAGTATGTGGAGCTAATGGAAACTTTGTAGCCTCTGGAACCCATGGAGCCCATTCAGGTCTGTGTAGTCCATGGGGTTTGTGGAGGCTGGGGAGGCCTGTGGAACCTGTACAGGCCCGTGGAGCCTATGGAGTCCATGGATGCCATTCAATCTATGCAGGCCTGTGGAGCTGGTGGAGGCTGTGGAACCTGTGGAGCCCATGAACATTGGAGCCTGTGGGGGCATGTGGAGCCGAGATAGGCCCATGGAGGCCATGGAGGCTATGGAGCCAAGGGAGGCCCTGGAGACCATGGAGCCCGCAAAGCCTGCAGAGCCAGTGGAGCCTGTGCAGGCCCATAGAGTGGGTGGAACCCAGGTAGCCCATGGATGCCTGTGGAGCCTGTGGATATTGTGGTGACCTTTCAAGCATGTGGAGCCATGGGGCCCGTGGTCTTCATGGAGCCAGGGTAGTCCGTGGAGGCTGTGGAGCCTATGGAGTCCTGTATAAGCCTGTGCAGGCCTGTGGATCCCTTTGAGCCCATGGAGCCTGTACAGGCCCCTGGAGCCTTTGAAGCCTATGGATCCTGTAGATCCTGGGGAGCCCATGGAGCCTGTGGAGCCTGTGGAGCTTCTGGTACCTATGGGGATCTGTGGAGCCTGTGCAACCCGGTGGAACCCGTGGAGTCTGTGCAGCTCATGGTACCTCTGTAACCCATTGAAGCCTGTGGAGACTCTGCAGGCCATGGAGCCCATGGGGCCGGTGGAGGCTTGTGGAGCCTTTCAAGCCCGTGGTGCCCATGAAGCCTGTGGAGCATGGGGCCTGTGGAGTCTGAGGAGCATGTAGAGGCCTGTGGATCCCATGGAGTCAGTAGAGCCCATGGAGTCTGTGAAGCCCATGGAGGGTTTCAAGGACTGTGGAGCCCGTGGAGCCTATGGAGCCCCTGGTGCCATTAGAGACTGTGGAGCCTGTGGAGCCCATGGAGACTGTGGATCCCATGGATGTCTGTCTAGCCATTGCAGCCCTGTGGATAACATGGAGCCCATGAAGCCTGTGCAGACCTGTGGAGCCTGTGGTGCTGATGCATTCTGTGGAGCCAATGGAACCTGTGGTGCCCATCAAGACCTTTGGACCCATGGAGACCGTGGAGTCTGTCGAGCCTGTGAAGGTATTTGAGAGCTATGGAGCCCATGGAGGTTGTGGAGCCCGTGGAGGCCTGTAGAGGTCCTTGGAGTCGGTGCAGGTCCTTGGAGTCGGTGGAGGCCATGGAGCCTGTGAAGCCCATGGAGCTTGTGCAGACCTGTGGAAACTATGGATCCTGTGGTTCTTCTGGATTCTGTGGAGGCCTTGGAAGCCAAGGAGGCCATGGAGGTCATGGAGCCCACAGAAACTGCAGAGCCCATTGAGGCCTGTGGAAACCGACGAGCCCTTGGAGCCTCTCTAGAACTGTGGAGACTGCAAAGCCTGTGGATACTGTGGAACCTGAGAAGCCCGTGGATCTTTGTAGCTGGTGCAGCCTGTGGAGGTCCGTGGAGGCTATGCAGGCCCATGGAGACTATGGTGCCCATGGAGACTGTGGAAACTGTGGAACCCATAGATGCCTGCGGAGCCTGTAGAGCATGTGAACGTCCTTGGAGCCTGTGTAGACCCATGGTGACTGTGGTGTGCTTGGAGTCTGTGGAGTCTGTGGAGTCCTTGGGCTACTGTATAGTCTGTAATGGCTTGTGGAGCCTGTGGAGCAGGTGCAGCCTACGGATCCCATGAATCCCATGGTGCCTGTGGAGCCCTATGGAGTCCATGGAGCCCATGGAGTCCGTGAAGCCTGTGCAGACCATTGAGTGCTATTGAACATGTTGAGCCTGTGGAGCCTCTGAAGCCTCTGAAGGCCATAGAGTCCATGGAGCCCATGGAAGCCTGTGGGGCTCATGGAGTCTTTGGAGTCCATGGAGGCCTAGGAGCCCATGGAGCCTGTGAAGCCTGTGGAGCCTATAGAGACCGTGCAGGCCCTTGGAGTCCATGGAGACCTTGGAGTCCGTGGAGCCCATTTAGGCTAGCCAGTGGAGTCTGTTGAGGAGCTCATTGGGGCCTGTGGACCCTGTGGAGTGTATGGAGCCTATGATGCTTTTGGAGCCCATGGATGATTTTGGAACCTGTTAAGTTCCACAGAGTCTGTGGAACCTTGCAGGCCCATGGATCCTGTGGAGGCACGTGGAGCTTGTGCAGGCCTCTTGGTCTTGTCGTGCCCATGGAGCCTGTGGAGACTTTGGAGCCTGGGAATATCTGTGGAGCCTGTACATACCTGTGGAACCAGTGGAACCTGTGGATCCTATGTAGGCCAGTGAAGCATGTGGAGCCCATGGTGCCAGTGGAGCATGTGGATCACTGGGAGGCCTGTTCAGCCGGTACAGGCCTAAGGAGTCCATGGTGTCTGTGGAGTCCATGGAACCTGTGGGTCCTGTGCAAGCCTGTGGAGCCTCTGGAGCCTGGGCAGCATGTGAATACTGTGGAGACTGTGGAGCTTGAGGAGCCCACAGAGCTTGTAAAAGTCTGTGAAGCCCAGGGAGGCCTGTGGAGCTTGTAAAAGCCTATGGAGAACATGGGGCCTGTGAAGACTATGTAGCTTGTGGAAGTGGTGGAGCTCATGGAGTTCATAGAGGCCTTTGGAGCCTGTGGAGGCCTGTGGAGTCCATGGAGCCTGTGGAGTCCATGGAGCCTATGGAGCCTGTGCAGTCCTGTGGAGCCTTTGGAGCACATGGAGACTGTGGAGCCTGTGGAGCATGTGGAGTATGTGGAGCCCGTGGAGCTTGTGGAAATCATGGAGCCTATGGACCTGTGCAGTCCTGTGGAGCCTGTGGAACACGTGGAGACTTTGGAGCATGCGGAGCATGTGGAGACTCTGGAGCGGTGGAGCTTGTGGAGCCTATGGTGTCTGTGTGGGCCTGTGGAGCCCATGGAGGCCAGTGGACCCTGAGGAACCCACGGAGGCCATGAAACCTGTGAAGACTGAGAGGCCTCTGGACCCTTGGAGACTGTGGAGCCCATGGAGCCTGTGTAGCCCATGGAGGCCTGTGGAGCCTGTTCATTCCATGTAGTCCGTGGAGACTGTGGAATTTCTGGTGCCCATGGAGGCCTGAGGAGCCTGAGCAGGCCCATCGAGACTGTGGAGCCTATGGAACCCGTGGAGGCCTGTGGAGCCCGTGGATCCTGTTGAGCCTGTGAAGCCCATGGAGGGCTGTGGAGACTGTTGTGAAGCCTGTGGATGCATGGAACCCGTTGTGCCCATGGAGATCTGTGGAGCCCATGGAGGCCTGTGGAGCTCATAGAGCCTGTGAAGCCTTTAGAGCCCATGGAGCCCATGGAGGCCCTTGCAGACATGGAGATCATGGAATCTGTGGAGCCCAAGTAGGCCTGTGGAGCCCATGGAGACTGTGGAGCTCTTTGGGGCCCGTGGAGGCTGTGGATCCCATGGGGCCTATGGTGACTGTGGAGCCCGTGGATGCTCATGGAGACTGTGCAGTCCCATGGATCCTGTGGAGACTGTGCAGGCCTGTGTTTCCTTTGGAGTATGTGGACCATGCAGAGCCTGTGGAGCCTGTGGAGCCTGTGGAGCCTGTGGATAATGTGCATGCCCATGGAGCCTGTGGAGCCTGTTGAGAGTGGAGCATATTGAGGCCTGTGGAGACTGTGGAGCGTGTGCAGGCCGATGGAGCCTGTGGTGCCCTTGGGTCCTGTGGAGAATGTGGAGTCCGGGGAGGCCTGTGGAGCCTGTACAGTCCTGTGGAGCTCATGCAGCCTGTGGAGTACGTGAAGTCTGTGGAGGTCTGTGGAGCCTGTGTAAACCCATCGGGCCAGTGGTGTACATGGAGCCTGTGGCGACTGTGGGACCCAGGGAGAACTGTGGAGACAGTACAGGCCTGTGGAGCCTGTGAGGCCTGTGGAGCCCATGAAGCCTGTGGAGCCTGTGGAACACCTTGTAGCCTATAAAGGACAGCAGTGCCTGTGGTGACATTGGCATCTGTATAGCCTGTAAGGCCTATGGAACCTGTGGAGACTGTGGAACCAGTGGAAGTCATGGAGCCTGTGGAGTCTTTGAAGGCCCTTGAGGTCTGTGGAGTCTGTGGAGCCCTTGGAGTGCATGGAACCCATGGAGCCCATTTGGGCCTGTGGAGTCTGTGGAGATCATGGAGCCTATAGTGCCTGGGGAGACCATGGATGCTCATGAAGCCTGTGCAGTTCCGAGGAGTCTGTGAAACCTGTGCAGGCCAGTGGGGCCTGTGGAGGCCTGTGGAACCTGTGCGGGTCCATGGAGCTGATTGTGTCCATGGAGCCTGTGGAGCCCAGGTTGACCTGTGAAGCCTGTGGAGCCGGTGGAGTACCTGGAGCCTGTGGAGGCATGTGGAGCCTGTGGAGCCCTTCGAGCCTGTGCAAGCCTGTATAACCCAAGGAGGCTGTGGAGTCCACGGAGCCTGTGGAGGTTTTGGTGTACATGGAGCCTGTGACGGCCCGTGGAGCCTAGGGAGCCTGTGGAGCCTTTGGAGCCCATGGAGAATGTGTAGCCTGTGAAGCTTATGGAGGCCACAGAGCCTATGCAATGCTGTGAACCCTTGGAGCCCGTGGAGACCATGGAGGCCAGTGGAGCCTGTGGAGCCCATGGAGACTGTGGAGACCGTGGAGCTCTTGTAAACAATGGAGGCATGTGGAGCCTATGGATTTTGTTTGGCTTGTGCAGGTCCATGGAGCCCGTGGAGCCAGTGGATCCCATGGAAGCCTTTGGAGCCCATGGAGCTCTTGTAACCCCTGGAGGCATGTGGAGCCCTTGGTGCCCATGGAGGCCTGTGGAGCCTGTGGAGCCTGTCAAGGCCATGGATTCCGTGGAGGCCTTTGGAGCCTGTGCAGTGCCTGTTGGGCCTGTGTAGCCCGTGGAAGCCTGTGGAGGTCCGTGGAGCTAGTGTTGCCCATGGAGCCCGTTGAGGCCTGTGGAGCCTGTGCAGGCCTGTGGACCCTTTGAGCCCATGGAGCCTGTGGACGCCAGTGGCTCTTGTGGAGGCCAGTGAGCCTGTGGATCCTATGGAGGCTTGTGGAGCCTGTGGAGCCTGTGGAGTCTGTGGAGCATATGGAGTCTGTGGAGCCCATGGAGGCCTATGTAGTCTGTGCAGACCCATGGAGACTGTGGAGGCTGTGGAGTCCATGGAGGCCTGTGGAGCTTGTACAGGCCCGAGGAGCCTGTGGAGCCTGTGGAACCTGTGAAGCCTGTCAAGCCTTAGGATCAAGAAGAGCCTGGCATCTGTTTAAGACAGCGATTTGGCACCTGTTCTGCAACCTGCTGGGCATGGGGCTGAGTCCACCCTGAGTACACATGGTATGCCCCCACTTGACAACCCCTCACCTCTTCCCCCAGCCAGGCTGGGCCATGTGAATGCGAAGCTGCAACGAGATGCCTTCATCCTACCTGGCCATCTGGTCCAAAGTGGAGCCCAGGTCCGGGGGTAGGCCAGGGATGCCACCACACATTGGCATGTGCCCCAGCCTCTGACAATCCCAGCACACCCCTTCACCCTCACTGTCCTTAAATGTCCCTTCATAGGTTTTGTTTCAATTGTGGTCATGTATGTGTAACTTTTCCTGTTTTAGTCATTTTTAAGGATATATTTTGGTGGCATTTATCACATTGGCAATGTTGTGCTGCCATCACCACCTGTTACCAAAATGTATCTTCCCTCCAAACAGAAACCTGCACCCATTAAGCACAGCTCCCTGTGACCTGCCACCTGCCAACTTGTTGCCTCTAGTCCAATTCCTGCTTAAATTTGGGCATGCTGGGTATCTCATGTAAGGGGGTCACAGAACTTGTGACATTTGCGTCCTGCAGCTGTCACTCAACATAGCATCCTGTGGGCTCATCATGTCATAGGCACATCAGTGTCATCGGAGGCTTCCGTTTTATTGCTTTTCTTGATGTGGAAATAGCACATGCTCCTTCAGAAAGTGCAAGAAGGAGTAAGAGGTAGCAGTGACCTCCTGAACTCAGTCCCCAGCCTGGTGTCACTCTGCTCATTCCTGTTTCACTCAGGAGACTCTGAGGGTCCTCTTGCCCCACTCAGATGGGACATCATGGAGGCGGCTGTAGGGGATGGGATCAGAGCTGGGCATCGGGGACTGTGTGCCTGCCCCTGCCCCAGCCTAATGAGGTCACAGTGGCAGGGGGCACACAGGGCTGGCCTTTCTTACTCCCTCACCCTAGGGCCTTGGCTCTGGCACCTTTGGGGCTTCAGGGCCCAAAAAGAGTCTGAAAACTGCAGGCCAAATAAAGACGACAGAGGACCATGTGGAACAGCTGCCTCCCCTCCCCACCCCCAGGCTGCTCCTGGGGCCCTGCTCACCCAGCAACTGCCCTGCTGAGTCCTTAAGCTGCCTCTCTGTATTCCAGGGCACTGTTCCTGCTTGGAAGAGGGATGGTGAGTCCAGTCTGGGCAGAGCCACCCAGCAGGGCTGGGGGTGTGGAGGCATGGCCAGAATCTCAGCAGCTCCAGCCCAGGTCATGGTTGAACTTTGGATCCTGAGGAAGATGGGATTTGTTGGTCAGCGGCCTGAGCTGTGTGCAATGACTCAGTCTGCAGGGGCCTCCCTTCATGGGTGCCCACAGGTGCATGGCACCCCAGTACCCCAGCGACACCCATCTCCCTCCCCAGCTGCTGCACATGGAGGGAAGCTGCAAGAAGTTCAACCCCTGCTGATGCTCTGTGGGAAGATTGTTGAGAACTGGCAGGGGACCCACATCCAGAAGGAGTCATCCTGTGTCTTCTTCCTAGAACTCCAGGTGACCCAATACCTGGACACCAGGCAGGTTTGACACTTCCCCCAGGCCATCAGACAGGGGGCAGTACTTCCCCAAGACTGGTTGTGCGAGTGGACCTAGGAGGGACTGCAGAAATTTCTGCAGGGCAAAATGGCCCATTCCCTGATTTAATCCCCTGGACACACCTGTGGTAGGGAGGTGCTCCTGGCCTGAGGCTCATGGTCACCGCAGTAAATTGCATGGCACAGAGGAAGCTCCTGGCAGAGGGGTCCACAAGGCAGGGGGCATACATAATGTGGGTGGTGGGGGCAGAGTGGCCTGGTGACAATGGTGAGGGCTGCAGCTTGGCATGGATGCTGAGTGGTCCAGGCAGGTAACCCAGGTGGGCATTTCAGGCAGGTTTAAGCCTGGCAGGTAAGAGTGTGAAGCCATGCCTGAAGCAGCTGCAGCAGTGCATCCAGACCATCTCCAGCTGCACAATGATGAGCTCTTGCCCATAAATCCTGTCAACCTCTTCCACTGGCTGCCCAGGGATCATGTGCATGCTCATGTACCTGGTAAGCACTGGCGAGGGGACTGGTGGGGAGAGGGGCTGGGAGGGCTGCAGGCCCCTGACCATGTGTGGCCTTGTTCTCTAGGTGACAGTGATGCATTCCATGCAGGTTGGTTACCTGGAGAAGGCACAGAAGTAGGGACAAGGCCCTCATGCAGCTGGAGAGCTCAAGAATGAGGTGGGGTCTGGCATAGGGCCCAGGCTAGGGTAAAGAGCTCTGAATGGTGCTGCCCCCTGGCCCCTCAGCCCCTGGGCCCCTGGACACTGACCCCACACACAGGGCAGGATGGGGCTCTCTCCATGGCTTGCTCTTAGCATGAGGCTGACAGATCAGTTGCCAGGCCTCAGCTGCCTTGCAGGTCCCCTGGTGGGCATAGTTCTTTCCAGACTCCAATTAGCCCAGATGTGGCCCTTGCACAGGGCCTCTGCATGCCTCCACCAGCCTCCTGTGTCAACTGAGCCCTCGCAGGTGCCATTGGGGAAGGAACCGGCAGGGCTGAGGCAGCTTGGTGGAAGGAAGACACAAGCCTCAAGCCTGGGCCACACTTGTCTTTCTAGGGTCTGCATGTGCAGGACACAGGAGCTCATGACCAGGGTGGGGTATGGGTGTTAGAGGCAAGTGTGCACCCTTGACCTTCCTGCTTCTGGGATCCCTCACTCAGGGCAGCTTTGGGTCAGAGCCCAGCAGGAGCTGTGCTCACCTGGGATAGAGCTGCCATTCTGCAGGGTGGAGATCTGAGCACCCCACCTCTCCCCAGTGCTTGACTGTAGCCCCATCCTCTCATCCTTCCAAGTCATCCTGCTGGAGCATCATCATGTGCTGGCTGTTCACCAGGCACAAGGTCACTATGCTGCAGGAGGTGGGTGGGCAGTGGAGGAAAAGTGGGGAGGATGGGGGCACTCATGTCAGGGGGGTTGGAGGGTGTTGGGGGTGGCAGCCTGCTTGGCAGAGCACCAAGCCCTTCTCATGCCATTTGGCTGTTGCTCGGCAGAGTCTTGTGCAGGAATCCATGCATCCCTCCCCAGAACGGGAGCACTTGGGCCTGTGTGCAGCACAGAGATCCAAGCTCCCCGAGGCTGAGACCCCACTCACCACCCTTCCTGTTGGGGCCTGTACCCTGAGGCTTCAGACCCCAGTGTGGGCAGATGGGACAAGGGAACACACCTGGCCAGGGTCAGCTCCTCGCTTGCAGCTGTGGCCAAGTGACCCCATTACCCTGCATCTTAGATCTTACAGTTCTGCCACCTGTGCCAGCAAGTACTCTAGCACTTCTCCAACCATGCAGCCCAGCTCCACATGCTGCAGGTGAGTGTGTGGCTTCCCCTGGCTTCCACCCCCAGTTATGTCTAGAATGTTCCATGTGGGCTTTGTCATGACCGGTCATGAGGTAGACTGGTCGGGCATGCCCATGGGGACTGGGGTGAGCTGCGTCCAGATGATACTTTAACCATGACTCCTTCTTCCAGGGCCTGTACTGATCTAGGTTAACTGCATGGACAACATGGAGGCCCAGTTCACCATGGCACTACGGGTAGGTGCCCCCCTGCCCCAGAGCATTCAGGTCAGTGCCAGGAGCTCCCTGACCCAGCAGGAGTGGTGTATGGCCCCCACACAGGCCTAAGTCCTTGGAGGTTGCTCTGGGACCTGCAGCTAGTGCTGGTCACAGCTGCCATTTGTCCATACGGGGTCTTCTGTCCAGGACAGGGGACATGGGAAAGTGCTGACTGTGCAGTGACAAGGATCAGGGTGGTGCTCAGCACACTGAGGGTGGGCAGAGCTTCTCAAGCTCACCCAGGGGCCCTCCAGAGAGAAGGCTCAGTGCTGGCAGGCTGGAGGAGGCTGGCAATACCTCATGGTGGTCCTGGGAAGGCCCAAGTAGAGACATCTGGGCACAGCCTGGCCTTGGAGGGGGCACTCACCTCCCATTGTCTCTGTGCTGTCACCTGTGTGCACTGGCCCCAGTGCACAGCCTCAGCCTCCCTGAGGTGGTGGCCACCTGTACAGGATCATGGGCGACTCCGTGGTGGCCACCAGGTGCCAGGGCTGCTGGCTGGGGGTGGAGGGGGCTGCTGGGTCCTGTCCCGAGAGATGAGCAGGAGTGGAGCCCAATGCCCAAGTCTGGCGTGTTCTGGCAGCAGGGTCGGGGGCAGCGGGCTTTTCTCTATTTCCCTGACTTCCACAATGCAGAAGGCAGTTTTATAATGAAAAGCCCACCTGCACATCCCCTATCACTGTGTGGGCTCCTGGCTGCATGCACGGCCCCCAGTAACACCCCCTTCGCTGCTCACCAGCCATCAGGAGCTGTGGGCCTTCATTGTGACTGCTTGGAGAGTGTGTATACCTGGGAAGGAAGCAGGCATCTAGTAGGTGGCTCTCTCCATGTCTGGGACACTGCCCTCCTCCTGGGATGGCACCCTGCACCTGCAGACTTTGGCCAACTGCAGGCTGGGGCCAGGGACCTCATCTACAATGGCCATGAGCAGGACTGGAGCTGGGTCTGAATCCCCTCCAGAGCCGGTCTCCTCTCCCTGAGGAAGATGTTCGAGGCTTACTCGAGTCCCAGTGCCAGTTCTCAGCTTTCCTTGCTGGAGCCGCAGTTAGCTCCCAGATCCTGGAAGGTGGCAGCTCCAGGTGAAGATGCCTGGGCTCGTGGGTCAGGGTCCCCCAGCAGGGTTAAAGGTTTCAGAGGAGTGTGAAGTGTGTGCTTTGGGCTTGGGCTCTCATGTGGACCTCTGTGGATGGAAGAGCCAGACCCTGTGGCTTCCAGCACCTGCTTCTGGAGAGGCACAGGTCAGACCATTTCCCCTCCTCTGTCAGGATAGTTGGAGCTGGGGTGGGCTCGGGGACTTGGGGTGGCAGAAGAGAAGCCCAGCTCCTGCTGCTGTGATGGTCAGGAAACAGGCTGGCAGGTCACCCCCAGTCCTACCACCAACCCCTAATCCAGCATCCAGGGACTCCTGAAATGTCCACACCCTGCTGGGGTTCCCTGTTGACCCCAGATAAGCCCCTCTCAAATACCCAGGCCACCAGGCGTCATTCCCCTTCATTTCCCTCCACCTGTCACACAGCCCCTCATGCTCTTAACCCTAACCCTTAACCCTAACCCTAACCCTTAACCTAACCCTAACCCTAACCCTAACCCTAACCCTAACCCTAACCCTAA
>JAKSZT010023040.1:21775-45371 GCA_026826555.1 Tolypeutes matacus
TAACCCTAACCCTAACCCTAACCCTAACCCTAACCCTAACCCTAACCATAACCCTCACCTTGTGCTCCTTTGCTGTGAGGCCCTTGGCCTGGAGCTAGCAGGTGGAGGCACCCAGCCCTCATTTCCCCATGCAGGAAAGGGAGGGCCAGGCCAGATCCTTTGGCCCCAGGGCTGCTGCATGAGGACATTTCATCCCCACAAGTCCCGGGGTCATCATGGAGCAGCTCAAGGGGACTGTGAGAGGGGAAGATTGCATGGTGGGGGTATGTTCTCTTGTGGGGACTCCTTAGATCAGCAGGCCTGGGTAGCCTCTCAGGGGCTCTGATGGCCCCTCTGCCAGCAGCTTTACAGCATGCTGGAGAGGATCAACCCCTACTACAGCTTTCTAGTCAGGTGAGCACCTCCAGGTGCCTCAAACAGTCTTTGGGGGGTTCTGGGGGATGGTCACGGCAGCAGGACCTGTGCCACGCTCCTCCCCGCACTGATTCTCCACCCACCCCAGGTCACACTGCCTGCTGGTGACTGCCTTCTATGTCCCAGGCCTCCTCTTCTTCCAGTTCCTGTACAAGGAAGACAAGTGAGTGACAGGTGGGTGGGCCCGGGTCCCTCCACCACCCCAGAGCCCCTGCCGCCTCTTGCCTCTCCTGCCCCCTCCTGCCCCACAACAGGGGTCCTGCATTCTCTCATAGGTGATTTCTGTGAGAAACCCTGAAGATGTCCAACGTGGAGGACCTGAACCAGCTGGTGGTCTTCTCCCTTGGCCACATCTTCTACATGCTGGGCAACCACAGGGTGGGAACCTTGGGGGCCCAGAGGGGTGGGCCCTGGGAGGGGGCATCCCAGGCCCTGAGCCAATGCTTCTCACCCACAGGAGAGCAACAACCTGGTGTTCCTGGCCAAGCAGCTGGCCAACCAGATCCCAGACATGTTGGTGCAGCCTTGGTCATCAGCCTTGCTCAGAGGTGGGGCAGCCTTGGGGGATGCTGTGGGGTCTGGGTGACTCAGGATCCCTGTGGTGCACCGGCTCTGGGTGGGCAGGACTGAGCACACAGTGGGGCAGGTCAAGACAGTCTTACCACTGCCTCATCCTGCAGCCAAGGAAACTGGCCCCTCAGGGAGGCAGTGGCTCTGTACCAAATTGCCCATGGCAGAGCTGTGGGGGAGGCTTGGGCTGGTCCCCCATGGGGCTCGAGGAAGCTCTGTGGGCTCCAGGCTGGCCAACATCCTGCTCCTCCCCAGAGCCAGTCCCCTGGATCTGCCTCGAGGCACTTCCTGCTCACTCATAGTCCCTCCGAGGATGGTGGCCCCAGGCCCAGGGTGGGTGCCTGTGGGGCCAGGGCCAGGGAACAAGGTGGCCCAGCCCCACACATGTATCTGTCCAGACCTGAAAAAGGCATGCTGCAACACCATGGATGCCCACAGGGCCACCCAGAGACACCAGAACTTCTCACAGTAGCTGCTGCAGGACCACATCCAGGCCTGCAGCCTACCTGAGCACCACTTCATCAAGGTAGGGGACAGAGGGAGGGACATGAGGTGCACACCCCTGTGCAATGAGAGCCCCACCAGGCCCTGCTGGGCCCTGGGGGCTTTAGCCAAGTCTCACACATCCCCATCTGAGGAGGTCTACAGCATCAGGGACCCTGGGCTGCAGGTGTGAGGGTGGAAGGGGGCTGGTGGGAAGGGCTGGGTGAGGTTTCAGCTGTGTCCCTCTCTGCAGTGGATGGAGAGCCCCCCCCATGCAGTTTCAAGGTCAGAAGGAACCCAACACCAACCTGGCAAGTGTCCTGTGAGGCCCGTTGGACAGTGATGTCTGATTCTCATGGGCAATGACAGTCTTAGGGCCTGCACAAGTTCTCCATGGCCTCCATGGCCTCCTTAGGCTCCTCCTTAGGACCCACACAGGCTCCAAAGCTCTCCATTCCCTGGGACGGCTGTTGTCCATCATCATCTCTCTGCCAGTTGTCCTGGGTGAGTCCAAAGAGCTGTAGAGTAGGTGTGGCAACTCCATTACTCAGAAAAATAAAAGGAAACCACTATCATACTCATATGCTAATGCTGCTAATCACAAATCCTATGATGTTTGTTCACCATTTCTATTCATTTCCAAATATTTACAAACAAGTTTTTCCAATTCTAAATGGATTAAACTTCAGCTTTCCACTCTCTAACCACATTCTTTTCTCTGGAAACTTATAATCTATTAACTTCATGAGTTTGATCATTATATTTAGTTCATAATAGTGAAATCATACAATCTTTGTCTTTTTTTGCCTAGGTTTCTTCATTCAACATAATGTCCTCCACATTCATTTATGTTATCATATGCTTCACAACTTCATTTCTTCTTATAGCTGAATGGTATTTTATCATGTGTACATAAAACAGTTTGTTTATCCATTCATTAGTGGATGGACACTTGGGTTGTTTCCATCTTTTGGCAATTGTGAATATAACACTACTATGAACGTCAGTGTGCAAATGTCTGTTCATGCCATGCTCTGAGATCTTCTGGGGGTATGCCTAATATCAGTACTACAGGGTCAACCTCAGATCTATATCTAATTTCCTTGGGGACTGCTAAACAGACTTCCAGAGTGGATATACCATTTTACATCTCCAACAACAGTGAATTATCATTCCTGTCCCCCTACGTACTCTCCAACACTTGTTTTATGTTTGTTCATAGTGGCTTTTCTAGTAGGTGTGAAATTACATCTCATTGTAACTTTGATGTGCATTTCCCTAATTGCCAATGATGTTGAACATTTTTTTTTTTTAAAGATTTTATTTATTTATTCATTTATCCCCCCCTTGCTGCTTGTGCTCGCTGGGTCAGCTAACCACGCCGTGCGGGCGGGCTTGCCTTCACCAGGAGGCCCCGGGAACCGAACCCGGGGCCTCCCATATGGTAAACGGGAGCCCTACTGATTGAGCCACAGCCGCTTCCCTTGAACATTTTTAATATGTATTTTCACCGCTTGTATTTCTTCTTCAGAAAAAATGTCTGTTCAGTTCTTTTGCCCATTTTTAAATTTGGTCATTTTTCTTTTTATTGTTTAGTTGTGGGATCTCTATATATCATGGATATTAGATCTTTGCTGGAGGTATGATTTCAAAATGTTTCCGCACATTGAATAGGCTGCCTTTTCACCTCTTCAAAAAGCCCTATATATTAAAATTTTGTAGCATTTTAAAAAATATTTTAAAAGATGCTTAGATTACATAAATGTTACACAAAAATTATAGGGATTCCCATGTTCCCACCTCCCACACCTCCCACAACCTCCCACATAAACATCTTTCATTAGTGTGGCACATCACCTGCAATGGATATACACATCTTGGGGCTTTGCCACTAAGCATGGACCATAGTCCATGTTTTGCATGTTGTATGCTGATGTAAAATGCCTATATCTGTCATTGTAATGTCACTCAGGATAAATCCCAAGTCCCAAAAAGCCCCTGTATTACAACTGCTTTTCCCTCTCCCTGCCCTGAAAGCATCCAGTGGCCACTGGCTCCACATCAATGTTGTAATTTCTTCCATTGCTTGAATCATAATATGTCTACAGCAGAATTCTAGCAAGTCCACTGTAGTCCATAGCTCTTCCCCCAATCCTGAGGAGTCTCAGATGGTGATGGTGATGCCCACTCCACCTCCAAGCCCAAGTGAGAGGGGGCTTATATCCTATAGATAAGCTGGATGAGATTATCCTGCCTGCAGCTGCAGTCTCTCTCCATTCCCTGGGATGGCCATTGTCGATCATCATCTCCCCATCAGGTGTCTTGTGTGAGTCCATTGAGCTGTGGATTAGGAGTTTCAGTTCCACTGAGATTCCAGGCACAACCGGCACATGGGCAGGCCAAAGGCTCCAGTCTCTGGAAGTACACCTACAAACTCCAGCATCACATATATGTTTGAGTAGAAGGGACAGATGAGCCATGTGCAGGGAAGACATAATTGAGTCCAACTCTGTCACTCTCAGGAGCACAAACTCCAAGGTAGGGCCCACTGTCAAGGCACCAAACTCTGGAGCTTTCCACCATGACCATAGTACCTGGATGTCTCCAGCTGAGTTTGGCTTAGAGAGAGGCCACATTTGAGCAACAAGGAGGTGCTCAGGAGGCAACCCTTAGGCATCCCAAAGCAATAGGCTAAGTTTCAATATCAAGAGCAAAGGTTCATAAATCTAGTCATCAATATCAAGGGCCCATCAGTGGATCATCCTCCTTGGCCACTCACTGCCCCTGAACTTGGTGGACTGTTTCTGCTCCCTTTGAGAATGTGGCAGAGCTCTCTAGGATGGGAATTCAGTATTTTCTCAGTTATTGTGTGAGTCTTCACCTACTGCGAAAGTGCCCCATGAACAATTGAACATTTTTACATATCTTATATGTATGCTCAGGTGAATTTCCTCCCATGCATGCCCCATCATTGACACCCCACACCAACAATCCCCCCCACCCCAGTTGTAAGCTTTCTGTGATCCAAAGCTTCCTCAAAAATGAAGCAATTACAATAGCCAAATACACTTAATAGGAAAATGGAACAATAACGATAAGTTTAAATATAAGAAATAAAATACATAAAAATTTACAAAAACTAAAATTAAAATAAAATTAAAAGATTGGGGTATTAAAAAATGAAAAATATAAAAAAAATTTTTTTGTCATTTTGCATTTCATCACTGCATTATCTGGTGTTCTGTCTGTAACATGGCACCTTCCCCTACTCATTCCCCAGTGTCTCATTATATTTCATTTTGTTTTCAAAGAAGTTTTATGTCACAGCAAAGTCACACTCAGAATACAGGGGACTCTCATTTACCCAACATCCTCCCCCTTTCCTTTCCCCCATATTAATACCTTTTTATATGTGGATGGTGACTTTGTTATAACTGATATACAAATAGTGAAACATAGCTACTTAACATGGTCAATGGTTTACATTATGGTTTAAATTTTAGACTGTACACTTTTATAAATATTGATGATATTTACCATGTCCTGTGTCCATCATTGTAAGATCATGTAGAACACACTTCCACTGTCCACTAAATGCCCCCTGTTTGATCTAGTCTATTCCTCCCTCCCCCTCCGCTTCGGGCTCATGGTGACCCTCTGGTTTCACTCCTTGGATGACAAGATTCATAGTTACATGCAGCAAGACTGAGGTCTTGACACACTTGTTTGTCCTCCCCTAATAAGAACCACTTATGCTCTGGAGAGACCCCCATCTCTCTATTTGTGTACAAATCCATCTTCCTGAGGATGGGAGTCCAACTTCTTCCGGCTTATTATGTGGGTCTCCACCCTCTGATAGAACATATAATGACAGAATGTTCACTCACACACTTTCTCGAAGCCTATTCCAGGTGTGCCCTTTCTCGAATGACCCCCATCCAACACCCTAAACCAGTAACCCTTCATTATCATATTGCCATAAGAGCATTCCCAACTTTGTACTTTTCACCACATACTCACAAATCCCCAGTGTTACCTCGTCCTCCTCCCAACCCTCCCCCCAGTACACTGGACATTCCAACCCACCCTTCCCAATCTACCCAACTGTCAACACTGTGCCACCCAGTCCAATAATATCACTGCCCTCCTGTCATACCCCTTCAATATGTGACTACACACTTGAGCAGACTCAGATATGTGAAAGTGTGTTTTCTTAATTTTTAAATGTTTATATTTCAATCATTAAATGTACAAAATAAAAATAAAAAAGATATTGTATTATTCCATTTATATAAAATGTAAATATAAATCAATTTATAAAGATGAACTTTGATTAGTGGTTAAATAGGGGTAGGGAAGGCATGCTAAGGGTGTGGAGTTTTTCTTTTTGGAGTAATGAAATAATTCTCAAAGTTTTTCTTATGATGAATGCACAACACTGCAATTATACTAACAATCATTGATTATACACTTTAGATAGATCGTATGGTATGTGAATATATCTGAATAAAACTAATAAATAAATAATTGTGCTAGAATAGCCAGAAATAGCAGCTCTGTACAGCAGGGGAAAGATTGGGGGATGAAAAGATTTCTTCTTATTGAAATAAAGAAAATGCACTACTGACTGAAGTGATGAAAACACAACAATGTCATTTAACAAATACCATTGATCATATCCTTTGGATGCATTATATGATTTATTAGTATGTATCAATAAATTCATTAATTTATTAACATGCCAATAAAATCACACCAAGATGAAACGCCAGCCTAGGTGCAAATAAGTTGGCCACGGAATGTGGGGATCCCCAGGCACCGCCTTTCGCTGTGTTCCCACCCTGTCGCCGCTCTGCATTCCCATTGGCTGGCGACCTGTCAGTCACCCCACTCTGCCCCCTTTGGCCAATCCCACCCGGGATTGATGCCGTGCGCTGGGCGGATCACGTGTTGATTTGCTGCCGGGAGCTGTCTGTCACAGAGTGGGCCATGCCCTCTTTGGGGGTGGAGTTCCAGCTCCACCGCACTCCCTTTCCCTCAAGCCCCGCCCAGTCCACGAGGTGTTTTGGAGCTAGCCACGATGACCTGGTGCGCTTCTTCCGGCTGCGAGAAAGCGCCAGGACCCAGGAGTGCAGCCAGAGATGGAGTATCTGTCCTGCAAGGGCGGGCAGCAGAGTGAGTGAGGCCTGCCCTCGGGACCCTCGTCCACTGCCCCGTGGTAGCCGTGAGTTTGTGGGCACAATTGGGCTGCGAGGTGCGTCGCGGGCTGGGCGCGGGCACCCACAGGCTCTGTGGGGGTGGGCGCAGGAGGCTGCCGGAACCCCCATAGGTGCGGAAAAGTGGGGCGAGTGACTCCTCCCATGCCGTGCCCCCGGTAAAGTTCTTGTTTGCTCGCCTTGCGCTGGGGCCGCGCGGGGTCCCTGGAAAATTGTGCGTGGTGCTGCCGCCATTTCTGCGCTCCCTCCAGGCTGGTTGGGATCAGAATAAGAATCCAGGGGCCACGCAGCAGGGTGGCTCCCCTCCCCCATGGTTCTTAACCCCCCTACAAACCTTATGCCCCCATGGCCCCTCCCCCCATGGCCCTTACCCCCCCACAGTCCTTAACCCTCCCACAACCTTACTCCCATGGCTCCTCCACCCCAAGAGTTCCTCCACCCCAATGGTTCCTTCCCTGTTCCCCCTGTGGTCCACCCCACTGCTCTGCCCTCTGCCCTCAGCTCTCCCTCCTGACCCTTGCCATACCTAAGGGTCCTTTGCCTTGCAGGGTGCCTCCTTCCCAGGCCCTGTGCTTCAGATTTGCCTCAGAGCAAGGCAAAGGCTGCATTGCTTTCTTCTCCTACCACCTGGAAAGGGCCTGCACAGTGCCTGGCCTTCAGCAGCAGGCTCTTAAAGGGGGTTTATTGCCAGAGGCAAAATTGATCATGCCCAAGCAAAGGGCTCATGGGAAGGGGCGTGACTGACACCTGGTGTGTACCCTCTGGGAACCCAATGAATGGGGATGCTTCCTGGGAGGGGCCTTGGGGCACAGGTTTCTGCCCAGCCTGGGAGTTTTGCAGGGACCCCAACACTTTGCAAGTAAGAGTGTGTATCCAACCCCAGAGATCTTCATCTTAGGCACTTTGTTTTCTTTAGATCTAAGCCCTAGTGAGTTACTTGAGCCTGTAATTTCCACTCTTCCTCCAATGTTTTACTTCTGCTTTCTTGGAGTACATAGGGCAGGTAAGGTTTGGGGTCTAGGGGCACATTCCCACTGTGGAATACTGCTATGTACAATAAATATGGTTCTCTCATTTTTTTATCCCTGGTACTTAGAAGATTGTAGAAGCTAATAAACAACCAAATTACTATTGAAAAATTCATAAATTCATGACAATTATTTAAAGATATCTTTCTCATCTTCAAGTCTCTTAAAATCCCATTGTATCATTGTGGAAAACATAAAAGTAACAATTTTATTTTATAGAATATAATATAGTAAATATCATAATAGGGTTGGTGGAGAGAAAGATTTTAGATCCATGTGTATAAATAAGATGAATTGCTTCATAATTGAAATACTCTTTTTACTAGGCATTCAGGAATAGGGAAATTTTTTAAGAGAAACAGAAGAGCAAGAAAGAAGTCCCATGTAGGAACAAAGAGCTTTAATAACATTCAGGAGGTGAGAATGTTTAATCAAGTGAATGACTGGCAAAATTTTTTAGCTATTTTATGCCACATACATGAAAAGAATACTGTTAGTTGCTTGAAAGAATGCAAATTTAATTATATGTAACTACTATTCTTTATTTTTCAGTAAGGAGTTCCAGTGTGGAGGATGATGGGCTATTAAAGAGGTTTAGAAATATTAGATTGGTCCTCAGAATATTGAGAAAAAAACAGAGATGATATGATCATGTCCTGTGTTTTATGCTTCCTTTCCATGACATAACAACCAGTGCAAATATATATTAATCCACTATGGTAGCTTGAGCAAGGGCATAATGTCAATACCCTTCAACAGGATTCTCTTGGCTGTCTTCACAGAGAGTAGAATCATGTTGCCATAAGTATCAGTAGCTAATTGCCCTCTTTGGATATTAATGTTGCTTTAAATTAACTGTAATGTCTAAATATAGTAAATATTTATTATGAGGGCTTTATAGACCTAAGATTTTAATTTTATAGTATCAAATTTATTTTTCATATAATTTTTCTACTGTATTTCATTGAAGCAATATAAAATTGTTGCTCATTTTTCATTTCACCCTCACAAAGTTAGTCTTTTACCCCACATGTTTTTTTACTTAATTTGAAATTTCATTGAGGCACAAAGGTATTTAACTTACATGGGCCATGGTGAAAAAGTAGCAGCAGAGTTTTAGTAATCTTGAATGGAATCAATAATGAATACTCTGTTTTGAAATATAAGTAAAAACTTATACTTCTCCCCTAACTTGGCAAAGGATGATTACATTTTTGTGAAGGAAGAGGTACAATCTTCTTAATTTATATTCTGAGGATATTGAGGTCCATCAGTTTAAATGCTCTGACCAATGATTTAAAGTTAGTAGATGCCATAATAAAGACAATAATTTGGGTTTTCAGCCATGCAGGAAAACATATTTTCAATAGTCTTCCATTCTCTAACTTTATTTTCTAAACTAGCTTTGGTAGTTCCCAAAGCTTCTATGAGTATTTTTCATCATGTTTTTATTGAAAAAGAAAAACCTATAGCCTCCTGGATAAACAAAAAAACAAAACAATGAAAAAATTTACATGTATCCATTACATTTAATTGAGAAATGTATATATTTATTCATCTGTGTTTACTTTTTAGTTTTTATTGTTATGTTTTCAATTATTAAATGTACAAAATAAAGTTTAAAAAAAGATTATTTTTGGAGGTGTGTGGAGGAATTTCACAGAGATAGAAGCAAATATAAGGTCAACATTTCCTCATTTGTTCATCACATAGCAATCTGATATTAATCCTTGGAGTGTGAGGTTTTTATATTGTATGACTAGAGAAGCACAAGCCCCTCCCTCGTTGACAATAGGATTAGATATAACAGGAGTATGATGTGGTAGAATCTTGTCAATAACATTATTTCACACCTTGACATTCATCAGTTGGAAAGTACCAAATTCACCATGATCAAGATGAAGAAATTTTGGTCCAAACCTTATATTTGTAAATACATGACTTTGGGCAGGGGCCTGGTTAAGATTCCAAATGATAAGATTGAAATTTTATGACATCAGAACCTGTGGTCTGACTCATTCCTTAAGCATTTAACCAGGGATTATTGCTTTAGTATTGATCTGCAGCTGGTTTCCACACAATTTTGCAGAAAACAGATGATAAGGAATCCATTTTACATAAATTAATGATTATTTCTTCATAATTTCTCAGGAAAAACCTCTTTCATGGTTTTCTAAATTAACATAAAATTATATCACATGAATTTTCACAGAAATTATCTAGACCCTTATTTGTTCTACACTGGGGAGCTGGCATCCATGTACAGGATATTGTTGACTATTCTGCTTGTACTGCAGATTTTTCTGGATTTTTTTCTGTAATTCAATTAGTTATTTACATATATTCATAATAATTACTTAATTATTCACAAGTGCAAAAATAACTTAATCTATCCCTTTATATTTCCTAATTGTGAAAAAGCATTTTTTCCACATAAAATTGTAAAAATATTGAGTAGAATAATATAAAAAATGGTATTTACTTGTTCAACTAATAGTTATTACACAGCTCAATATGCCTGATATTCTGTTAAGCACTACTACAGAAAGTCATAGCAAGAAAGTGACAAAAAAATCTCATAAAAGTCTTGTACAATTAAGTAGAATATGATCAGTATCGACAGGAAAATGTAGGAGAAATTGTGTGATATTCCATGGGAATGGGTTAGGCAGTAGAGATAACAAGCAAAGGTCCAGAGGTTGGAAATGAAAGGCATATTCAAAATGGAGTACTGGTAATTCCACTTAAAGTTTTCAATTTTCAATCATTAATGAATCACAAATAATTCTTTTTTATTTTTTATTTTTATTTTAAAATAAGCTTTAGATGACATAAAGTTAGTAGTAATGCTTCATTATGTGTTCATTAATTGTAACAAATGTACCACACTAATAAAAGATATTAATGTGGGAAAATGTGGGAGGGGGAGAAGGGGACTTATGGTAATATCTTTTTTTTTTTTTTTTTTTTTGGATCAGGGGACTCTCCATCCAATATGCAGAGAAGGGCCCCGCCACCTCATAAGGTGTGGTTTTTATTTTGGCTTTAGAACAAAGAAAATATGTATGTACACATACAAAGTCAATAGATACTTGACAGTTTACATTTTACTAAAATGAGCAAGTCTTAAAAGTTAATGGCTCAGTTCCTCTTTTCCTTCCTGAAATTCACAGACATTGTAAATCTTACAAGCTCAAGATGTTTCCCCACACAGCTCCTATTAGCATGAGACGGGAGGGCTTGTTTCCTACATTCCAGGGTGACCTTCTTTTTTGTGAGTTGCTATGGCCTTTAATTGAAACTCCATCATTTCTCCCTTTTTTATTAATTAAAGCTCATAGGAACCATTATATAAGCTGATACAAGGTGACCTCCTGTCACACTTGTCTTCTTCCATAGGCTCTTGTGACTGCCTGTCTTAGGTTGTCCTCCTCTGAGAATCTTACCCGTCATTGAGTACCATTCAAGCTTTTGAGCTCTTACATGGAAGGCAATTTCATTAATATTTATGTTTCTTCAGGTTCCTTAAATGAATATTTTTTGTGCAGATATTTAGTATTAAGATCAAGGGGTTATTAGTAGAATCTTTCTACTAATTAATGCAAAAGTAGTTTTTCATGGCCAGGTTTCTTAACATAAATACATTTATCGGGTCTAATTACTCTAGCCTTGACAATACCAACAATTAAAACACATATAACAATAATTCCTAATCCAATCCAAAATGATATTTGAACTGTTTTTTGTTTCCACCAATGAAACGGCTGCACCAGCGGTTTCTTTCAATTCATTTGATACATGCTCAATGCCTTCTTTTGCAATTCTAAAAGATTTTTAGAAACGTTATGCTTATATCCAATCAAGTGATTTTTCACTTCCTCCCAATCATGTTCACTATTATTATAAGCCAAAAGAGTAATACAAATAGAACTTTCATTCCAATCACATTCAAGAGCTCTTAACAAGTTTAAATTATAAATTTGATTACCCAAATGTATAATAGTTGTTTCAAGATCATTCATATGATTATTCAGTTCCATATCAATGTAAGACTGGCTATGCCACATCTCACTTGCATTTTTATGCCAGTCCTTAACATATTGTTGATTCTGGACTCCTTGATGCAGGGCTGTGCCAGTGACAGCTGCAGCAGTTATGATGTGAATCAGTCCCAAATTTTTTGCTATTAAAAGTCCAATCAGTCTTTTAGTTCTTTTTAAATAATGGTCAAGGAAATTCTGCAGTAACTGGGATTCTGGAGACTGCTACCAATGTCTGGTCATCTGAACTGGTAACCATAGTCCTTTTCTTCTTCTTGCTTGACCTAATTCTTTATCTATAATTAATCCAATGTAAAACCACCATGTCCATAGTTTAAGTCTTGGCAGCATCTTCAACTCTAGGCTTGATTTTTCTGGAGGGGATCCACTGCTCTTCTCCTGTTTCTTTTCTGTTTCTTTTAAAACCGCTCTCAGGAGCTCCTTGGTCCGCACACTGACTGAAAGAAAAGTTTCGTTTTCAGAGCCCCACGTTGGGCGCCATATGTTGGCAGTCAGGAACTGGGTCCGTGAAAATGGTGCTGCGGATCTGGTAATATCTTATATTTTTTATGTAATAATTGATTCTTTACATGATTAAAATGTGCATAGCAAAAGTAAAATTACAAAAGCTTCTCCATTTTAAATTTATGAGTAAGGGATGGAATATCTAACATCTAATCTACCAAATTCTCTCATCCATCATAAGTGTTTTATAAGTGCATTAATTCCGTTTTTTCTATATTTAATTCTAATCTCCTTGGTGTCAAAAATACTCATTTAGAAAACAATTATGTCATCTCAAGAAAGTCAAATATTCTATCACAGAAGACTAAAGTCCTATATTAGAGATTTTTGGATAGCATATGCTATTTTCTTCTTGCCTTTGTCACTGATCCTTTGTAGTTATTATAACAGCAACTTCATAAATTATGAAGGAGTCAATTTACAGCATTTGACATTAATTTAGATTGCATTTAATCATTTTTATTTCCACTTTGAATCTCCAGGTTTCCTCTCATGCTGTGGTTAATTCCATTCATCCATTGATTGCCTTGTAAGATTTTGAATTTCTTTGGTTCTCTTATTATATGGGTTTTGTTCTCTTATTACATGGTAATATCTTCCATTTTGTATCTAAAGACACTCTTAATGTTGTTCTATTAGAACCTTCACAATTGCATGCAATTTTGTCATCTCTTTTCAAAGTTTAGTGTGATATTTGGATTAATATAATCTTTTCTTATTTTATTTCTTTCCATAAATTATAATTGATCTGTTTTTATATAAAATACCTAAGAGATGTTAAAGGATTAACACCTGAATTTAGCAAAAACATCACCTACTCATTCCCCAATCATATAAATAATGAGTATTGTGTTGGAAAGATTGAAGAGAGCTATATATCAAATTATGGAGAAAAAAAGAAACAAATAAATCTTTGCAGAATAAATTCATAATCTCCACATGACATTATGAATTTACTATGGTTTTAATGTAATGGAAGGTATTGATGAATTATAAGCATGCCCATGGATTCTGAGAAAGAATGAAAGCATGTATTTTTTATAAATAGGGCATAAGGAGTGCATCATGAAATTAATTTAAAATATAAATATTTTCTGTGTAATATCTCAGAACTTTAAGGTGAGTGTCTGTTAAATTTTCCAGAATATGATATCATACATTAATGTATATACATTTCATAATAACCCATTAACATAAGTAGAGCATATTTGATCGTTTCTATTTCTCAAGAAGGAAAAAGAGTCAGCTGTTTCACATTAAAGTATTTGATCATCTGTCTGGAGCAAATATGTGATTGGAGCACATTTCTTTGTCTCCTGCATTTCTATTTATTCTTGATATTGTGCCTTTGCCCCACGATGTTTATGTTTTAGAGAACAAAAAGTTTTCAAATTGTTTTATTTATAAAAAAAGAATTACATCTTAACAAATTGAAAAGTAGTGACATCTATTGATCAATGATTTCAAAGAACTTGTAGCTTTACAAATGTAAAATATCTCTACTCATTACTGGAAGTCTTTAAGACCAGGTCCTCTTCACTAAAAGGATCACTTATTCTGGATTTTGCTGGCTGTGAGTATGTTTAAGAAAAGAAGATGTAGGTTTATTTGTAAATTTCTAATATTTCTTGATATCTTTTCACACTAAAATAATCTGGTACCAGTTGTATTTTTTAGTATTGGTTAAAAACTGCCAGAAAGCACAACTTCCTAATCTGTAGTAAATTTTTATCTTAAAGTAACTTTTCTCATTTTGTGTGTAAGAGTAATATTTATATAAGTCCTACATCTAATATTTTCTTTTTTAGTAGTTAGTTTAGATAGTGACTTAAAGTTACTTGCACATATAAGGGAAATTCTTTAAAATTTAATACATGATAATTGTTGTGTTTTAGCTATATTATAAGGAAAAATCTTTCTTCTCACTCTTACAAAATAATTGTCTAGCAATCGTTTAGGTCTAATTTGTTTTGTGATTCAAATAATAATATTTTAAGAAACATTTTCTACTTTCCTTGTGTTTGTCACTCTGTCGTGTCTGTAGCAAAAGAGGATATGTTTGCAGACTCATGGTTTCCAGGGTTCAGGATATTATTTGAAAGAAGTTGCTACTTTTTCCTACTACAGTGCTCCCATGAGCAAATAAAATATCCTTCACTTCAATGTATATTGTTTTTATTTACACTATCTAAGATCTAGTTTTGGCTCTTTTGGTATACCAGAGTTTCCGTTATTGTTTATAGTGTTTATTTTTTCCTTAATTTTATTTTTATTTGTAGTTGTTAATTTTTATGGGTTTTGTCTGCTTTTACTTTTTTTCTATAGTTTTTAACCATAAAAATTTTAATGTATATTGTTTTAAACTGGAAGTACATGTATATGTTTTAATATTTTGTTAAAGCATGAACCAATCATGAAATATAATAATTATATATACTGTTTCATAGCAAACTGATTTATAAGTATTATGTTGACATAGTATTGTTTTGTGGGCAAAGCTCCATGAGACCTTATACTGAGCTATTTCAGTTTTGATCCCTTATGGAGGGACCATAATTTTCATAATCATTAACTCTTTTGATAAGCATTTGGCTGAGTACCTTATTTCAGTATAATGAAAATTCTTTTAAGGTTCTGATTTCCCTCACTAATATTCTTATTTCTAACCTGTTTCTCTATCACTGATAATTGTATTTTTGTCATGTTTTTGGAGTAATAAATCAAAAATTTCATTTTTTAAATATCCTTATAGTGGTATATCTTGATGAGTTCAGCAGACAAAGAAAATCACTAGAAATGTTACTGTTGGCTGCACTTCCTTGAGGCTCTTAAAATCAGTTGGAAAAAATACTATCTTTTGGTTACAGTGTCAAAATCCACAGGAATTCACAAAATCTAAGAATTTGGGGATCAACAATGTAAACATGTTTTTTAATTTCAGGAAAACAAACAATAGCTTAAGGGAATAAGGGATAAAATGCTGTACATAATCCCTGTCACTATTAATGACTAATATGTTTTGAACATTATCATTTGTACTTATTCACAACCAATGATATTAAATGTGATTATTATTGATATCAGAACTTGAACTTGTTAGCACTTTATATTGTTTATTACCATGAATTCTTGTAAATATGTATCTTTCCTTTCATGTATATTTTAAAAATCTACTTCCTACAATTTTTACTAAAATTTATTCTTCAGGATTCCAACTGAAGCATGTTATGCACTGGAAAAGCAGGTATGTCACATGGCGTCAGCATTCAGAACTTACTCCGTTTTCTTGTACACTTGATTTCCTCCCTTCTTCCTTTCCTTTTCAACATGAGTACTGTTTCTGTGCTCTAATGTTGAGATGTATCCATCAGTACCATATCCATAATTTGAAACCTTAAGCCAGTTGAAATGCCAGGAAATGTATTTTTTCTTCTATATCTCTAAAATTAAATAGAAAGAGTATACTAAATCTTTTGGCTTGTTGTAAAGAGGAGAAATATATAGCAAAAGTGATCTATCTGGGATCAGACCCTCCTTGTCCTGTTATGTTCCAGTGAGGTTTCCATGACATTAAGCAGCTTCCAAGAAGAAAAAGTAGCCATTAAGAAACATATACATATCACAAATGTCCCCCACTTTTTTATTTTTAAAAATGAGCTTATTTCTAGGTTATAAAAAGTTTTGATTACTTATTTTTCAATCTGGTTTAATTAGCAGAAGGAAACAAACAAACAAACAAACAAAAACTATGCTATTTTCAAACAAATTTTTGTCTCTTTGCATTGGATACAATTGGACTTGGCTTCATGTGCTTCCCAAACCCCTTAATGGCAAAGCCCCAGGATACATTTATCAATTGCATTGAAAGTGCCACACTAATGAAGGATGTTTATGTGGGAGGATGTAGGAGGTGTTGGAGGTAGGGTATATGGGAAATCCTATATTTTTTGTGTAACATTTATGTAATCTAAGTATCTTTTAAAAATAAAAAAATACAAAAATAAAATAAAATAAAATATAGATAGGATCCATTTTATAACTTCAATTTGTGAGTCATGAGCCAATACTTAAAGAATGAAGATTTTGGTTTTGATTTAGCAATATCTAAAATGCTGCACCCCAAGCTTACCAAAATTCTAACTACAATAGACATCAGGGTCCATGATGGCAAGGCTCATACATTCTCTTGAAATTTCTATACTGCTTAACAATGTCTCACCAGAAAGCATGCTCATTGAATGGATAAACAGATATAATTGCTTCTTTAATGAGATAGATATTAAAAAAGCATGAAGGAGGTAGATAACATGACAAATTTATACACACGTAGAATAAAACCAAAGAGGGGATTAAAGGAAAATGATTCCCTTTATATAAAAATAGTTTTTGCATAAAGCACTACAAGTAATATAAGACAGTAAGGAGAGTTTGTGGCAATTTATAACCATAAATGCTTTCTAATAATAGATAGAAAAATAAGAAAAGTGTAAATGGAACATATTCTGTTAATCTGGATTTAGTGAGATAGAGTGCTGCATCCTTGACATCTTTAAAAGGAAACAGAGTATCAGCAATTGGCATTACCAAATAATTATGGAAAATGAAACATTTTCAAAAATATTTCTTTCATTAAATATCTTATTAGATAATTTCAACATGTATATATATATGCATTTATTAAATGAATGAAAATTCACATAAATGAATTAATTTATAATATTTAATCAAAAATATTGAGTAGATTAGTATTATGTTTTGTCAAAAAGCAAATGAAAATAAGTGGCAGACTCATTTTTGGAAAGCAAGATATATCTGGCATATATAATTTTGGTTCCTTATGTTTCTCTGCACTAGGTTTCTGAGTTTATTATTTCAGTGTTGATTAAAGAAACAAAAATGCAAATCAAAGATATAAAAAGATGGAAAAGGGAAGGACTATCAAGATAAATTGTACTGTTTTTCTTCAACTGGAGTTAATAATAAATATCATATGAAAAGTTATTCCTATCTCTTTCTTCCCTCTCAACTTTTCTGGATGGCTTCATCATTGATCTTCCCAGTGGGGAATCTGGACAAAAGGTGAGACTAAAGGGGATTGGAGGTCTGGAAGAGAAGAAAGGCTGTATATTCTGGGAGTCAGCACCATGAGATTAATTGGATATGAAAAAATAGAAACAGGTTAGCCACAGGAGAATGGAAGATTTCTTTTTGCTAGATGCTACTTAGTTTGTAACCATGAAAGCAGAGTGTTTCTATAACACAGAATGAGTCAGAGGTTTGTATGTAGGCATATCTGGATTTCAGTCTTGGTTCTACCAATTAGTAGTTTTGTGATTTTATAGAGTTTCCTTTTTCCCACTTTAAAAATTTTTAAACCAAGAAACAGGGAATAAAATTATCTTTAGTTCCAAAAATGTGAGTCCATATCCATTGCACACATATGACCCACAACAGAAGTTCATTTTTCTTTTTGTCTAACTGCAGGATGAGC
The DNA here is from genome assembly GCA_026826555.1 of Tolypeutes matacus. Taxonomy (NCBI): domain Eukaryota; kingdom Metazoa; phylum Chordata; class Mammalia; order Cingulata; family Chlamyphoridae; genus Tolypeutes; species Tolypeutes matacus. The sequence continues at coordinate 39,543 of JAKSZT010023040.1, forward strand.
CTTAATGCTTTGTGATGCTGTGGATACTAGATCATGGAAGAAATCCTAATCTTTTTCATCTGAGTAATATTATCTTTTTCTGCAACTAACAAGCTATATAAACCTGAATGCATGGCAGGTAGGACTCATGCATGTGTAAAGAAATTCCTTCTGTTAGGGTTAACTGAAAATCCTAATTTGCAGATCCCGCTCTTTTTGTTTTTTACTTTTACTTATTTCAGCACACTGGTTGGTAACTGGAGGGTGATCATCTTAATCTGGTTAAATACCCAATTTCATACTCCAATGTATTCTTTAGCAACCTCTCTTTTTGTGACATCTGCTATTCCCCTGTCTTTCCTCCTAAGATGCTGGTAAATTTTCTGTCACAGCATAAATCTAGCATGTTTTCTGGATGTGTTCTACAGAGTTTCTTTTTTGCAGTGTATGTAACCACAGAGGGTATTCCCTTGTCTATGATAGCTTATGACCACTATGTGGCAATTGTTAATCCCCTGTTGTATAGTTATTATGACCCAAAGAGTTTGTATTAAGATGGTCCTTGCATCTTACCTGGGTGGGATTATTAACTCCCTGACACACATAATTGGCTTGCTCAAACTAGACTTCTATAGTCTTAACATTGTGAATCATTACTTCTGTGACATTCCCCCTCTGCTGAGGCTGTCTTGTTGTTATGCTCACACCAATGAAATGTTACTTTTGATCTTCTCTGGAGTCATTGCAATGTTCACTTTCATTATTATCATGGTCTCTTATATCTACATCATCATTACTACTCAAAGAATCTGCTCAGCTGAGGGGAAGCTCAAAGCCTTCTCCACCTGTGCCTCCCACCTGACTGCTGTGATATTATTCTATGCATCTGTGACCTTTAGTTACATCCAGCCAAGCTCCCAATATTGCCTGGAACAAGAGAAGTTCTCTGCTGTGTTTTTTTTTTTTTAATTTTACAAACGTTTTACTTTTATTTAAAGATATGGGCTAATTATATTTATTTATTTATTTTTTTTTTATTGTGGGTAAAAATAAAAATTTTCACAATACATGCCAACATTTGCAAAATGATATATAAATATATATGCATATATTTGCATTTGTTTACAAAAATCTTATATATATAAATATATTTTAAGAGGTGCTTAGATTACCCAAAATATTACACAGAGATGTGGGATACATGGGAATCTGCTGTGTTTTACACATTGGTGATTCCCATGCTAAACCCACTGATTTATAGCCTGAGGAATAAAGATGTGAAAGATACAGCAAAAAGGACAATATGGTGGAAGAGAACCCTCAGTTGACTCAGTTATGTGTATCACCTTGTTAATTTAACCTTAACTTGCAGAGAGTCAGAGGCTTTCTTTAAAATTGTATCTGTATCATATTTAGCACAAATAAAAATATAATCAAAATATTCTCATGAAATTTGGGAAGGGATTGATGAGTTGATATAAAAATTAAAAACTAATGTAGTTGTAATTAACTTTCATAGTTTTGGTCAGTTAGTAGTTGTTCTATTTTCCTCAAAAAGCTACTACATTACATTTTCTTATAAATTCATAGGCTATATTCCGAAAGAGCTCACTATGGATTTAAAAGAATTTGACATTGACTCAAATCAAAAGAATACTATAGCAATAATAGGGATATAGCAAATGCGTTAGTGTCTCAAAGAAAAATCACTAATAAATTCCTCTACAATTATAGCAGGGGACTTCAACACACCACTATCTTCATTAGACAGAACATCTGGGCAGAGAATCAATAAAGAAACTAAGGCACTCTACAATACATTAGAAGATTTGGACTTAATAGACATATACAGAACACTACACACAAATACAGCGGGATTTACATTCTTCTCCAGTGCACATGGAACATACTCCAAAATAGACCACATGCTAGGCCACAAAACAACACTCAATGAATTCATAAAGATTGAGATTATACAAAGTAATTTCTCTGACCACAACGGAATGAAGTTGGAAATCACTAAGGGCCAGAGAAACAGGTTAGGCACAAGGATATGGAAGTTAAACAGCACACTCTTAGACAAACAGTGGGTCAAAGAGGAAATTTCAAAAGAAATAAGTAACTACCTTGAAACTAATGAAAACGACAACACAACATATCAAAACTTATGGGATGCAGCGGAAGCAGTCCTGAGAGGGAAGTTCATAGCCATAAATTCATATATAAAACAAGAAGAAAGAGCTAAAATTGAAGACCTAACTGCACACTTGGAGGAATTGGAAAAACATCAACAAACTAAATCTAAAAGAAGTAGAAAGCAGGAAATAACAAAGACTAGAGCAGAACTAAATGAAATACAGAATAAGAAAGCTCTGGAAACAATAAACAAATCCAAAAGCTGGTTCTTCGAGAATATCAACAAAATTGACAAACCCTTAGCCAGACTAACAAAGAAAAAGAGAGAACAGATGCAAATACATAAAATAAGGAATGAGCAAGGTGATATCACTACTGACCCCACAGAAATAAAGAGTATCATAAGAGGATACTTTGAAAAATTATATGCCAACAAGAATGGCAATTTAGAGGAAATAGACAAGTTTCTAGAAACCCACAAACAGCCGACATTGGTGAAAGAAGAAATAGATGAACTCAACAGTCCAATTACAAGTAAAGAGATACACTCAGTCATTAAAAATCTCCAACTAAGAAGAGTCCAGGACCAGATGGCTTCACAGTTGAATTCTACCAAACATTCCGGAAAGAGTTAACACCAATTCTACTTAAGCTCTTCCAAAAAATAGAAGTAGAAGGAATATTACCTAACTCATTCTATGATGCCAACATTACCCTAATACCAAAACCAAATAAAGATACCACAAGAAAGGAAAATTACAGACCAATTTCTCTAATGAACCTAGATGCTAAAATCCTTAACAAAATACTTGCTAATCACATTCAACAACATATCAAAAATATTATACACCATGACGAAGTGGGTTTCAGCCCAGGTATGCAAGGATGGTTCAATATGAGAAAATCAATCAATGTAATACACCGATAGACTGAAAGAAAAAAATCACATGATCATCTCTATAGATGCCGAAAAAGCATTCGACAAAATACAGCACTCTTTCCTCATAAAAACACTACAAAGATAGGAATAAATGGAAACTTTGTGGAAATGATAAAGGGTATATATGAAAAACCCAAAGCTAACATCATTTTCAATGGTGAAATCCTAAAAGCCTTCCCTCTGAGATTGGGAACAAGACAAGGATGCCCACTAATACCACTCCTATTTAACATTGTCTTAGAAGTACTTGCACGAGCACTGAGACAAGAAAAGGACATAAAAGGCATCCAGATTGGAAAAGAAGTAAAAATTTCATTATTTGCAGATGACATGATCCTATAAATAGAAATCCCTGAGATATCTACAACAAGGCTTCTGGAACTTATAAAGGAGTTCAGTATTGTTGCAGGCTATAAGATCAACGCTCAAAAATCAGTAGCATTTCTGTACACCAATAACGAGCAAACTGAGGAGGAAATCAGGAAAAAAATACCATTTACAATAGTAAATAAAAGAATCAAATACCTAGGAATAAATTTAACTAAAGATGTAAAGGACTTATATACAGAAAACTACACAACACTGTTAAAGGAAATCAAAGAAGACTTAAATAAATGGAAAAATATTCCCTGTTGATGGATGGGAAGACTAAACATCATCAAGATGTCTATCCTACCCAAACTAATCTACAGATTTAATGCAATCCCAAAAAAACTCAACACTATATATTTTAAGGAACTAGAAAAACTAACCACAAAATATATTTGGAGAGGCAAGAGGCCGCAAATTGCCAAAGATATATTGAAAAAGAAAAATGAAGTTGGAGGTATCAGATTACCTGACTTTAAAACATACTACAAAGCTACAGTGATCAAAACTGCGTGGTTTTGGCACAAGGATAGACCTACTGACCAATGGAACCGAATTGAGAGTTCTGATATAGATCCACACATATACAGTCATCTGATGTTTGACAAGGCCACGAAGCCCACTCAGTTGGGAGAGAGTGGCCTCTTTAACAAGTGGTGCTTGGAGAACTGGATATCCATATCCAAAAGAATGAGAGAATACCATCTCACAACTTATACAAAAATCAACTCAATAGGATCAGAGATCTAAATATAAGAGCCAAAACCATAAAAACCTTGAAAGATAATGAAGGGAAGCATCTACAAGACCTTGTAATAGGAAATGTTTTCATGAACTTCACAGCCAAAGCACGATCAGCAAGAGAAAAAATTGATAAATGGGATCTCCTCAAAATTAAAAACTTCTGCACCTCAAAGGATGTGATTAAGAAAATAAAAATGCAGCCTATACATTGGGAAAAAATGTTGGGCAACCATATATCTGATAGGATCCTAATGTCCTGCATATATAAAGAAATCCTACACCTTGAAAATAAAAGGACAAGCAACCCATTTAATAAATGGGCAAGTGACCTGAAAAGACACTTCTCCAAGGAAGAAATACAAGTGGCTAAAAAGCACATGAAAAAATGCTCAACATCACTTGCTATCAGGGAAATGCAAATCAAAACTACAATGAGATACTATCTTACACCCATCAGAATGGCAGTTATTAAAAAAACAGAAGACACTAAATGTTGGAGAGGATGTGGAGGAATAGGAACCCTCATCCACTGCTGGTGGGACTGCGGTATGGTCCAGCCACTGTGGAGGACAGTTTGGCGGTTCCTCAGAAAACTAGCAATAGATCTTCCGTATGATCCAGCAATTCCACTGCTGGGTATATAACCAGAAGAACTGAAAACAAAAATACAAACAGATATATGCACACCAATGTTCATAGCCGCATTATTCACCATTGCCAAAAGTTGGAGTCAGCCCCGGTGCCCATCAACAGACGAATGGATATGCAAAATCTGGTACATACATACAATGGAATATTACTCAGCTGTAAGAAGGAACAAAGTGCTAACACATGGAATAACGTGGATGAATCTTGAAGACCTTATGTTGAGTGAAGCAAGCCAGGTACTGAAGGATGAACAGTATATGACCTCACTGATCTGAACTGAGGAAAGTGAACAGTCTCTGAGAACCATTGTCTGAAAGATAGGTTAACAAAGGAGAGTAAGAGAAGAGCAGGCTTTGAGCCATCACCCATATGGACATAATCTATGGTAAAGGGATAGAGTGTGGTTGCATGTTGGGGGATGGGGCAGATGAGTGATGGTGTTCCTGGGTTCGGTGGTGCAGCACTGGTGGGTGGGTGATTAGGAAGGGCAGGTTCAAATCCCCAGGGCATGTAACTGTGACTCTTGACATTCCATGGGTTGGGAGCAGGGGATATCATGGGCCTGGGGGGCTGGGAGGAAGGGAACAGTCAAGATCTAATGGGTTGTTTGGTGGTCATGGGGAAGGTTTTTCATTACCTTACAGTAGTGGACACTGGACATGGTAAATATCATCAAAATCATTAAACTGTATCATCTAAATTGTAAACTATACTGTAAATCACTGACAATGTTTAGTTGCTATATTTTGCTATCTGTATAACAGTTATAACAATGCTAACAACCAAAAAAATGGGGGAGTTTAATATGGAGAGGGGAAGGGGCGGTGGTTTGGTATCTGGGAGTCTCCGACACTCCATGTGTGACTTTGCTGTGACCTAAAACTTCTTTGAAAATTAAATGAAAAATTGGGAGACAATGGGGATTGAGAGAAGGAAGGTGTAATGGCACACCAGACATCCCATAACACAGTGATAAAAGGCAAGAAAAAAAAGAAAAGAGAACGGAAAAAAAA
>JAKSZT010023051.1:0-10298 GCA_026826555.1 Tolypeutes matacus
GGGTGGGGGAAACGAATAAAAAGGCAATGCAAAGGACAGTTGAAGCAGTCTTTTGAGAAGCAGTTTTGATGTTAGAAACAAAGCCCCAGGAGAAGAGAAACAAGCCTTTTACCTGATCATCTACAGCTGATCTTGTGGAGGAAACAGGAGCTAAGCCTGAAGAGAAACACAGCCCCGGGAAGAGAGAAACCCCAGAAGCCTGAATCTTGGCAAATGCCAGCAGCTGTCTTGTTCTAACAAGTGGCAATGGACTGTGGTGAGAGAAGAGACTTAACGCTTTATGGCCTGGTATCTGTGGACTTCTACCCAAATAAATACCCTGTATAAACAACAACCCATTTTTGGTATTTCACATTAACACCCCTTTGGCTGACTAACCCAGCTGCTATGCACTTGCTTTCATGTGCAATCAATGTCAAAACACTGCTTTTACTTAATGCTATTCCAATGCAGTGGTTTCTTCAGGTTTTAGAACTAATAGGAAACGCATTTCATTGGCAGCTATGCACTTGCTTGGAGTTACAATCACGATCAAAACCTGTTTTTTAATCTAAAGCTCTGTGAATCCAGTATCCTTCTTCACATTTAAGAAAGATCCTAATTTCCATGCATGCTATGCCCTTGTCTTCACTTACAACCCATGTCAAAACAGCGATTTTACCTATCGCGATCCCAATGCAGTAGTTTCTTCAGTTTTGAAATCTCAGTAAGATTGATATTTCATTTGTTGTTATGCATGTGTTTTCCCTTACAATCATCTTCAAACAATGGTGTTACATAACACTCTGTGAATACAGGAGTTACTTCATATTTGAAAAGTAAGTAAGATACTTGTTTCCTTGGCTGCTATGCACTTATTTTCACTCAAAATGTCAAAACCCTGCATTTACCTAATGCTCTGCCAATGCAGAGGTCTACATTTTTTTAAGTAAATAAAATACTTCTTTCCTTCACTGATATGCACTTGTTATCACTTACAACCAATGTCAAAACATTGCTTTTTCTATGTGAATGCTGCAGTTCCTTCCTTTTTGAAATCTATGTAAGATTCTAGTTTCTTTGGCTGCTATGCATGTGTTTACACTCACAATCACCTTCAAAACACTGGTTTTACCTAATACTCTGAATAGTTTAGGTACTTCAACTTTGAAAGTTAAATAAGATCCTGGTTACCCTGGCTGTTGTGTACTGTCACTGACAATGTCAAAAGACTGCATTTGCCTAATACTATGCCAGTGGAGTGGTTTCTTCAGTTTTCAAAATTAAGCAGTATACTCACTTCCTTGGCAGCTATGACATTGCTTGGAATTACAGCTCCATGCGTCTGCAGAGGTACCACAGCCCTCCACAGGCAATGCATGCTCCATGGGCTCCATGTGCCTCCACAGCCTCCACAGGCTCCACAGTCTACAGGAGCTCCTTGAGCCTGCACAGCCCGAAAGGCTCCATGGCCCAAAATGGGCTCCACAGGCTCCACAGTCCTCCCTAATATTCTCAGCCTCCTCAGCCTCCACAGCCTCCATAGTCTCCACGGGCGTACATAACCTCCATGTGCTCCATGGACTCCACATTCCTCCATGGGTTCAAGAGTCTATGCCAGCACCATGAGCCTGCATTGTCTCCATGGCCTCCATGGGATAGAGAGGCTCTGCAGTCTCCACAGTCTCCATGGGTTCCATGGTCTCCATGAGCACCTGTGACTCCATGGGCTCCATATGTTCCAAAGGCCCCCACAGGTGCCATGGGCTCTAGTGGGTTATAGGCCTAAACATGATTCACAGGCCCCCATATGCTCCACAGGCTCCCCAGTAGTGCACAGACACTATGGACTCCACAGGATACTCTGGCCTGCAGAGGCTCCACAATCCTCCACGAGTTTCACAGAATCCATGCATTCCATCAGTTCCATGAGATCCACCTGCCTCTACATTCTCATACATTTCACAATCTCCTTCTCCTTCACGGTCCTGCACAGGCTCCACAGGCCTCCTTGGGCTCCATAGACATCACGGGCTGCTCATTCTCCATGGCCTCAAGAAGCTCCACCAGCTCCATGGACTATATGGGCTTCACAGGTTCCCTTGTCCTGTACAGCATCCATGAGCTTACTGGGCTCCATCGGCTCCGTGGGCTCCATGGGTTCCACAGTCCTCTAGTCCCCATAGGCTGCACCACTATTTTGGCTCTGCAGTCTCCACAGGCTCTAATGGTTCCATGGGCTCCACAGGTGTCCAGGGGCTACATGCTCTCCCCAAGGTGCACCTTTTCTATAGTGCCCTTGGGCTACATACTTCAAAATGCCCCATGGATCCACAGGCATGTACAGGCTCCACAAGCTCCCTGGGCTTGCACAGAAAGCCCCATGGGCTTTCTGAACTCCATGGACTTGACAGACTTCATGGTCTCCATGGCCTCAATCACCTCCACAGGCCTGCACAGGCTCCACATGCCTCTACAGTCTCCAAGGGCTCCACGTGCTCCACAGTTCTGCATAGGTTCCATGGGATAAACGGGCTCCACAGGCTCCATGGACTTCCACAGGCACCAAAGTCCCCACAGGCTCCACTGGCCTATGAAGCCTCCACCGTTTCCATAGAATTTAGGTTCTGCACAGGCAGCACATGCTCCACAAGTGGCAAAGAAATCTAGGGGCCTCCGTAGGCTAAGCAGTCCTCCAGTGGCTGCATGGACTCCACAACCTCCATGGGCTCCACATGCTTGATGGTTATTCACTGTCTCCACATGCTCTACAAGCTCCAAAGGTTACAGGTACTCCTCAGTGTTCATTGGCCTGCACAGTCTGCATGGACTCCAAGGGTGTAAAAGGCTCCACAGGCTCCATGGGTTCCTTGGCTCTGTGAGCTCGAGTGGCTCAACAAGCTCCACATATTCCGCAGGCCTGCACAGTTGCCTTAGGCTCCATGGGGTCTATAAGACTCTACAGGCCCCACAGGCTCTATGGTCTCCACAGACTACACGTGCTCCACAGGTTCCAACGGTATACACAGGCTCCACAAGTTCCAATGGCATCAGAGGTTCTATAGGCTCTACAGAATCCATGACTCCACAGGTTCCATGGACCTGCACACACTGCATGGTCTACAAGGGCTACAGTCTCAACATACTCCATGGGCTTTCAGAGGCTCCACAGGCCTCTAGGTGCAATGTTTGCTCCATTGGCTCCATGACCTCCAAGGCCTCCATGGCATCCATATGGCTTCATGTTCTCCAGAGGCTCCCCAGTGTCCATAGTCTCCATGAGCCTGCACAGTCCTCACAGGCTCCATGGCCCAAACTGAGGTCCACAGACTCCATAGGCCTCCACAAGATCCTCAGTTACTGCAGACTCTACAGTCTCCACAGAATTCATGGGTTTGCATAACCTCCATGGGCTCCACGATATCCAAATTATTATATGGCCTCAACAGGCTCTGCCAGCACCATGATCCTGCACAGTGTCCATGGCCTCCATGAGATATACAGATTCTGCAGGCTCCACAGGCTCCATGGGTTCCATGGGCTCAATGTGCTCAATTGGCTCCACAGGCTCCACATGATTCGCAGGTCTGACCATTGCTATATGCTCCATGTCTAAAGGCCTGTACAGATGCCACAGTTCTCCATGGGTTCCACAAACTCCCCAGGCCTGCAGAAGGAGCATGGGTACCACCTGGTCCTCAGACCTCCAAGACTCCCTAGGCCTGAGAGAGTTTCATAACCTCAAAGGGCTCTATCTGCTCCCTGGGTTCCACAGACCTGTATATTCTCACAGAGTTCACAGTCTCCCTTTCCTTCACAGGACTGCACAGGCTCCACAGGCCTCCTTGGGCTTCACAATCTCCATGGGCTTCTCGGTCTCCATGGTTTCCACAAATTCTACCAGCTCCAAGGACTCCATGGGCTTCACAGGTTGCACAGGTTCCACTGGCCTCCTCAGCATCCATGAGCTCCATGGGCTCCAGTGGCTCCACAGGCTCCATGGGCTCTATGCTCATTTACAACCCCATGGGTTTCACCAGCTCCATTGCCTCCACAAAATCCACAGGCTCTAAGGCCTGTCCAGGCTCCACAGGCCTCAATGGGTGCCACAATTTCCACAGGCTCAACAGGCTCCATGCGCTCCACATGTGTCAATGGGCTACATGACCTTAATAGGTTCCATATTCTCTGTAGTGTCCTTGGGCTCAATTCCTTAACAGGCTTCATGGCCCCATAGTTTTATTGAGCTCCACAGGATCTACAGGCCTGTACAGGCTCCACAAACTCCCTGTGACTGCACAGGCTTAAAGGGCTCCACAGACTTTGTGAACTCCAAGGTTTGGCAGAATGAATGGGTTCCATGGGCACAACCAACTCCACTGGCTTTCAGAGTCCCCACAGTCCTCTACCATCTCCAGGAACTCCACTGGCTCCCCAGGTCTACATAGGCTTCATGTTTTACACAAGCTTTGTAGGCTACATTGGCCTTGACAGGATCCAAAGTCCCACAGGATTCCCTGGCCTACACAGCTTTCCATAATCTCCTTGGAATCTATGGTCTTCACAGGCATCACATTCTTTACAGGTGTAAATGGTCTCTAGGGGCCTGCATAGGCTCCTCAGGCGTCCACGTGGTGCATGGTATCCATAGGTTCCCTGGGATCCACGTGCTCCCCATGCTCCATGGGCCTGCACAGGCTGCATTTTCTCCAAGAACTTCAAATGCTCAACATGCTCCCCTGGGCATGCAGAGGCTCAACAGGCCTCCAGGGGCAATGCATCCTCCATCAGCTCCACGACTTCCAAGGCCTCCATGATATCCATGTGGCTACACAGTCTCCAGGGGATCCCCCGTGTCCATCCCCTCCATGAGCCTGCACAGGCATCACAGGCTCCATTGCGCAAAATGGTCTCCACTGACTCCACAGGCCTCCACATGATCATCAGCTTCTTCAGACTCAACAGCCTCCACAGGCTACATGGTCCTACATTATCTCCATGGGCTCCATGGGATCCACATTCCTCCATGGCCTCAATAGGCTCTGCCAGCAACATGAGCCTGCACAGGTTCCATGGCCTCCATGAGATATACAGGATCTGCAGGCTCCAAAGTCTCCATGAGTTCCATGGGCTCCATGAGATCAATTCAGTCCACAAGCTCCATAGGTTCTGCAGGCTTGTAGAGTTGCCATAGGCTCCATGTCGTCTATGGGACTCTACAGCGTTCATAGGCTCCAAGGGATCCACAGGCTTCATGTGCTCCAAAGGCTTCATAAATATAGAAAAGCTCTGTAAATTCCACTGACTCCACATGTTCTATAGGCTCCACGGGCTTCACATGCTCCTCAGGTTCCATGGGCCTGCAGAGACTGCAGTATCCAAGGTCTTCAAAGGCTCAACAGGCTCCATGGGTGGGCAGAGGGTCCACAGAACTCCAGGGTCATTACATGCTCCATGGGCTCCATGACCTCCAAGGCCTCCATGACTTTCATATGGCTTCACAGATTCCACAGAATCCCCAGTCTCCACAAGACCCATGAGCTGGCACAAGACTCACAGGCTTGATGGCATGAAATGGGATCCACAGAAACCATAGGCCTTCACATGATCCTCAGCTACTTCAGACTCTAGAGCCTCCACATTCTTCATGAGCTTATGTAACCTCCATGGACACTACAGGATCCACATTCCTCCATGGCCTAAACAGGTTCTGCCACAATCCTGAGCCTGCACAGACTACATGGCCTCCATTAGATATACAGGCTCTGCAGTCTCCACAAGCTCCATGGGTTCCATCAACTCCATGAGCTCCAGTGGCTCCACATGTTCTACAGGCCTGCACAGTTGCCATAGGCTCCACAGGCCTCCATGGGCTCCACAGGAAATGCAAGCCTGCAGAGGAACCATGGGCTTCACAGGGTCCTCAGGCCTGCACAGTCTCCACAGGCCTCCACGTGTTTCACAGCCTCCATGGGGTCCATCAGCTCCATGGGTTCCACAGACCTCTATATTCACCCAGGCTTCACAGTCTCCCTGTCCTTCAAGGATTGCACCTGTTCCACAGCCCTCCCTGGGCTCCATAAGCTCCTTGAGCTCCTCGCTTTCCATGGCTTCCACAAACTGCACCAGGTCCACTGGCTGGATGGGTGTCACAAGATGCACAGGTTCCTTTGGACTACACAGCATCCACAAGCTCCATGGGCTTCACGGGCTCTATAGCCTCCATGGGCTATACAGTCCTTTACGAATCCATGGGCTCCACCAGCTCCATTGGTTCCACAGAATCCACAGGCCCTAATGCCTGTACAGTCTCCCCAGGCCTCAATGTGTGTTTCAGTATCTAAAGGCTCAACAGGCTCCATGGGCTCCACAGATGTCAGTGAGCTACATGTACTTAATGGGCTCACATTCTATGTAGTGTCCTTGGGCTCCATAACACAACAGGCCCCAAGGACCACATGGACTCGGCAAGCTACACAGGATGCACAGGCCTGTACAGGCTCCACAAGCTCACTGGGACTGTATAGGCTTCAAGGGCTCCACAGGCTTTGTGAACTCCATGTTCTTAACAGACTTCATGGACTCCCTGACCTCAATGTCTCCACAGGTCTGCACAGGCTCCACAGCTTTCTAGAGTCTCCATGGTCTCCATGGGCTACACTGGTTGGCATAGTCTTCACAGCTTACATGCTCCACAGGCTTTATGGTCCTTCACAGGCTCCAAAGGCCCCTCAGGCCATACTGACCGACCCAGCCTCCACAGTCTCCAAGGAATCTATGGTCTTCACAGGCAGCACATGCTCCACAGGTATCAATGGCCTCTAAGGGCCAGCATAGGCTCCAGAGGCCTCCATGGCCTGCATGGATTACACAGGCTCCATGGACTCCATATGATCAACAATATACATGCATATGCACAGTTTCCACAGACTCTACGGACTGCACAGGCTCCATGGGCCCCATATGCTCCACAGGCTCCATGGGTATGCACAGGCTCGACAGAATCTACAGACTTCACAGGCTCCATGGGTTCCACTGGCACGATGAGCTCCAGAGGCTCCACAGGCTCCACATGTTCTGCAGGCAAGCACAGTTGACATAGGATCCGTGGGGTCTATAGTCCTTTACAGGATCCACAAGCCTCCCTGTGCTTCACAGTCTCCCAAGGCCTGAAGGAGTACCATGGTCTCCACAAGACCTCAGGCCTCCTCAGTCTCCACATGCATCCAGGGAATTCACAGCCTCCATGAGTTCCATCAGCTCCATGGGTTCCAAAGGCCTCTATATTCTCACAGCTTTCACAGTCTCCCGGTCCTTCACGGACTGCACAGGTTCCACAGGACTCCTTGGGCTCCATAGTCTCCATGGGCTCTTCGGTCTCCATGGTTTCCAGAATCTCCACCAGTTCCACGGACTCAAAGGACTTAACAGTTTACACAGGCTCCACTGGCCTACAGAGCCTCCGGAGTCTCAATGCAATCTATGGTCATCACAGGCAGCACATGCTCCAAAAGTGTCAATCGCCTCTAGGAGCTGGCATAGGCTCCACAGGCTTCCACGAGTTGCCCAGACTCCACTGTCTCTATGGGTTCCATGTGCTCCACAGGCTCCATAGTTATACAAAGACTCCACAGGTTCCACGTGCTCCACAGGCTCCATGGGTATGTACAGACTTCACAGGCTCCATGAACTCCAAAGGCTCTACAGGCTCCATAGCCTTCATGTGCTCCACAGGCTCCATATGCTCACACAGGCTCCATGACCTCCATGAGATATACAGTCTCTGCAAGCTCCAGTGGCTCCATGGGTCCCATGGGCTCCATGAGCTCCAGTTTCTGCACGGGCTGCACATTTTCCGGGGGCATGCCTTGTTGCCTTAGGCTCCATGGGGTCTATAGTACTATACATGCTCCTCAGGACTCCGTGGGCTCCACAGGCTTACCAGCCCTGCCGAGTTACCATGGGCTCCAAAGGGCCTTCAGGCCTGCAAGGGCTCCACAGTCCTCCCCAGGTTTCACAGTTTCATTGGGCTTCATCATCTCCATGGTTTCCATAGGCCTCTATATTCTCACAGCCTTCACAGTCTCACTGTCCTTCACGGGAGTGCAAAAGCTCCAAAGACCTCCATGGGCTCCATTGTCTCCATAGGTTCCATGGGCACTACAGTCATTTATGACTCCATGGGCTCCAACATTTACATTGGCTCCACCTAATCCACAGGCTCTATGGACTGTACAGTCTCCGCAGGACTCAATGGGTGCCGCAGTCTCCACAGACTCAACCGGATCCATGGGCTCCACAGGTGTCAAAGGGCTACATGCCCTTAAAAGGCTCCACATTCTATGTAGTGTCCTTGGAGTCCATACCTCAACAGGTTCCATGGGGCCCATGGGCTCGACGAGCTCCACAGGATCGACAGGGCTGTATAGGCTCCACAAGCTCCCTGGGCCTGCACAGGCTTCAAGGGATCTATGGCCTTTGTGAACTCCACGGTCTTACAAACTTCTTGGGCTCGAAGACCTCAAACTCCTCCACAAGCCTGCACAGTCTCCACAGGCCTCTATAGACTCCATGGGCTCCAAAGTCTCCACAGTTCGGCCTAGGCTCAATGAGTTCCACAGGCTCCACAGGCTTCAGGGTTTCCACAGTCCCCAAAGTGCCCATTGTCTCCACAGGCCTCCACAGCCTCCATCGCCTCCATGGAATCTATGGTCTGAACAGGTAGCACATGCTCCACAGGTGTCAATGGACTCCAGGGGCCTGCATAGGCTCCGCAGGCTTCATCGGGCTCCAGGGTCTTCACAGACCCCATGGGCTCAATGTACTCCACAGGCTCCAGAGATATGCACAGGCTCCACAGGCTACATGGACTCCACTGGCTACATGGGCTCCACATGCTCCACATTCTCCATGGATATGCACTGGCTCAACTGTTTTCATAGACTCCACAGTCTCCACGGGTTCCACGTTCTCCACAGGTTCCAAGTGCCTGTACATATTACATGGTCTACAAGGGCTTCAAAGGCACAACATGCTCCATAGGAGTGTGGAGGCACCACAGGCCTTCATGTGCTCCCCTGACTCCCCAGTACTGAATAGACACTATGTACTCCACAGGGTCCTTAGGACTGCACAGGCTCCACAGCCTTCCACGGGATTCACAGTCTCCATCAGCTACATGTGTTCCACAGGCCTCTACATTCTCACAGACATCACAATGTCTCTGTATTTCACAGGCCTGCACAGGTTACACAGGCCTGATTGGCCTGCATAATCTCCACAAACTCCACCAGCCCCATGGATTTCATGGGATTCCTAAATTGCACGGGTTCCACTGGCCTACACAGCATTCATGAGCTCCATGGACACTATGGGCTCCACAAGCTCCATGGTCTCTACTGTCCTTGATGACTCATTGTGCTCCACCAACTCCATCGGCTCCATGGAACCCACATGCTCTAATGCATGTACAGGCTCCACAATCCGCAAAGGGTTCCACAGTCTCCACAGGCTCAAAAAGGCTTCATGGTCTCCATAGGTGTCAATGCGCTACATGCTCTTAACAGGCTCCACATTCTCTGTAGTGTCCTTGGGCTCCATACCTCAACAGGTTCTATGGACCCCATGGGTTTGATGTGATCAAAAGGATCCGAAGGCCTATATAGGCTCAACAAGCTCTCTGGGCATGCACAGGCTTCAAGAAACTCCACGGTCTTGACGGATGGCAGTGGATCCTTGGCTCAACCACCTCCACAGTCCTATAGGGGCTCCACAGGAATCTACAGTCTTCATGGGCTCCACAGGCTCTTAGGTCTGCTTAGGCTCCATGGGTTACACAAGGTCCACAAGCTTCTTGGGCATTTAGAGACTCCAAAGTTCTCACAGGCTCCACTGGCTTACATAGGCTCCACACTCTCCATGAAATCTATGATCTCCACTGGCAGCACATGCTCCACAGGAGTCAATGACCGCTAGGGAACTGCATAGTGTCCACAGGTCTACAGGGGCTTCATTGACTCCTCAGGCTCCATGGACTCCACAATTTCCACAGGCTCCATTTGTATGCACAGACTCCACAGGTTCCACAGATTTCACGGGCTCACTGTCTTTCATGGGACTCGACAGGTGTCCTTTGATTCCAGAGTCTCCATGGCCTCCACAAGTGCAACAAGCTCCATGGACTCTATGGGCTTCACAGGGTGCACAGGTTCCACTGGTATACACAGCATCCGTGAGCTCCATGGGCTCATGGATTCCACAGACTCCATAGGCTCTACAATAGTTTACGTCTCCATGGGCTGCACCATCCCCATCGGCTC
>JAKSZT010023054.1:0-10634 GCA_026826555.1 Tolypeutes matacus
CTTACATCAGTATCAAGACAAGGAGGTCCCCTATCACCACTGCTATTTGGCATTGTACTGGAAGTTCTGGACAGAGCGGCTAGTCAAAGTAAATAAAGGCACCCAAATTGGAATTGGAACTGAAGAAGTAAAACAAGCTGTACTTGCAGATGACACGATCCTACATGTATAGAAAATTCTGAAAAATCCACTATGAATCTACAACACCAAAAACACAAATTCAGCAAGATGGAGGGGTATAGGATCAACACACAAAAATTGGGCATTTCTATATACCAACAAAGATACAAACAAACAAACAAACAAACAAACAAAAAACAATTCTATTTACAATAATAGTAACTTTAAATAAGGATTCAAGTGCTTGTATACAGAAAAATATAATGACTGCTGAAAGAAAATAAAGAAGACCTAAGTAAATGGAAAGATAGCTTGTCTTCATGGATTGGAAGACTTAATATCATGAACATGTCAATGCTGTCCAAAGCATTTACAGTATACAAATGTAACCCCAACCCAATAAAAATTCCAACAACCTTCTCTGCATAAATAGTAAAGCCACTAAACAAATTCTTATGGAAGATTAAGGGGCCCTGCTTATTTCAAGCCTAAACATCTTGAAAAAGAAAAACAAATCAGAGGACTCATACTTCACATTTTTTTATACTTTTAACATAAATAGAGTTGTTAATGCAGCGCGGTAATGATGCAAGGGCAGATGTGTAGAGCAATGAAATAGAATTGAGATTTCACAAGTAAATCCTCACATCCATGGCCAAGTGATTTTTCACAAGGGTACCAAGTCCATTCAACTGGACAAAAAAGACTCTCTTCAACAAAGAGTGCTGGGAAACCTGAACTTTCACATTCAAAAGAATGAAGGTGAACCCGTATCCCATACCACATACAAAAACTTAGCTCAAAATGGATCAATAACTTAAATTATAAGAGCAATACTATAAAACCGTTTGAGGTAAACACAGGGAAATAACTTCATGACATTGTATTAGGCAATGGAGTCAGACTTGAGACTAAGAGTAGGTCATAAAAAGAAAAATAGATAAATTGGATGTCATTAAAATTTAAACGTTTTGTTCATCAAAGGGCATTACCAAAAAAGATAACCTATAGAATGAGAGAAAATATTGGGAAACCATATACCTGATTGATAAGGAAAAGTCACTGCAGCCTTACCCCTCGCCCTTTTCCTGACAAGAATCTCCCACCTTAGAACTGAAACCTGCACTTCTGGCTCTGTAACCCTGCCCGTTTGATTTAGTAACCTGCAGTTCTTCTGTAATATGATTGCTTAGTTGCCTAAGGTAACGAAATATACACCTGCCAACTCGCTAGGCAATGAACGGGAGCCTGCAGACCCCAATAAAAATTCTAGAAAACTTGGGCTGGGGGCCTAGAATATGGAAACCGAACTTTCCTCTGGGCATGCGCGCATAATAAAGCCTGGTTTCTCAACTCTCTCCAAGTGCTGTTTGGATTTCTCATTGTGACAGCCGCAACATTTGGTTCCCTGACCGGGAAACCCAACTAAACAGGCCCATTGTGCCTCCGGCTTGGGACCGAAGGGCGCAGCCAACAGCGATTTCCCAGCAAACAAGGTAGGCACCTCCTGTTTTCTTGAAGGAACCTCCTTCCTAGGACGACCCCCGCAGGCCGTGTCCACATGTCCCAGTCAGACACAAGGGAGAGAGACGGACTGAACGATATCAGAAGACTTCGGAAAGGTAAGCACCTGTGTGCCAAGTTCCGTGTCCAGATGGAAGAGGAGACTGATCACCTCCTAAGGTCTCACATGATGAGACTCCAGTACAGGGCAGTTCCTGTGGAAGGGATTGTTTAACCTCTGAGTGATTGCGTGCGTGAATGTGGACAGTAGGGGCTTGTGCCTATTGTACCAGTTTGTGGCCCCACTGCCAGTTCCTCGGGGTCTATGTGGGCCCCAACCTGTTTCTGCAGCTATGTCATCTGGCATAACTGCCCACCCGGAAAATTGTCCGGATGCCATAGCTAAGATGAGCCTAGGTTCCCGTGCGGGAGGTGGACAGGCGGGCATCTGATAGCCTTGAAAGAGGCACCCCACTTTTCTGTGTCTTGAGCCACCGAAACAGTGTTTGGGTTCATCACTTTCAAAACCCACTGTCTTGAACTGCATGCTAAAAAACTTCAGGAAGGGATTTTCCAGAGTTTATGATATCCGGATGAACCCTGGCACCCTCTGAACTCTGTGTGAGCTGGAGAGGCCCACGTTGAACATCAAATGGCCCTTAGAAGGGACCCTAGATATAGCCAAGGTCCGTGTGGTGAGGCTAATAGTAACCGGAAAAACTAGCCACACAGAAAAGTTTCGCTTTATTGACTCCTGGTTAGAAATAGCCCCGAATCTGCTCCCTTGGGATTGCTTGTGCTTTGGAAAGAAGAAGCAGAGCAGGATCTTGGTTGCACAAGAAGTGAGGCACCAGAAAACAGTCATTTATCCGGGGTCCTCAGAAGAAGACAAACCACTGTCCACTCTGCCATATGTGCCAACGGCCCCACCCCTTCCTTCTGGCTCAGGAGCACCTGTGGGTCTCCCAGAGATGCCTCCTTCTTCGGTCTCCCTCCTGACCTGGAAGTACAGGCTAATCATGAGGCGACACCATGCTCGGCCCTTGCAGAACCAACAACACCCCCAGAGGGGAGTCCTGCAACCCCATTGGCAAGGAGACTCCGATCGGCACAGCCCGCATTGCTGATGCCCCTCCATGAGACACTGGGTCCACCTCGGCATCAGGACAAGAGCAGGCCACTACTGGTGTCCTAGACCCAGAGTTTGGGCATGGATGGCGGCACCGGAAACTAAGCCTAACTGGGACTTTAACACTGAACAGGGACTGACTGCACTTCAACTATATCGGGAAGCGCTCTTCTGAGGGGTCCAAGAAGGGGCTAAACCACCCATGAACAGGACAAAACAACCTCAGTTATTAAAAAACCCGATGAATCTCTGGGATTTTTCTATGAATGGCTTTGTGAGGTCTTCAGAATCTATATTCCCTTTGACCCAGAAGCTCCAGAAAACCAGAGGATGATGAATGCCGCTTTTGTGGTACAAGCAGCAGCAGACATCAAAAAAAAAATTCAAATTTGGAATGATTCTCGGGCATGAATATCTCTCAACCGCTAAAGGTCGCCAACAAAAGGTTCGTCAACTGGGATGATGTCTCTGAAGGGAAGCCAAGTAGCGACTGAAACAGCAAACCACCCTACTAGCAGCAGCCCTGGGAAATGCCGACCCCGCCAGGCAAAACGGACCATCTCGCAAAAGAGGGGGAAGCACCAGGAGAACACCACTGGCCAGAGACCAATGCACTGACTGCAAAGAGAGCATGCACTGGAAAAAGGAGTGCCCCCAGAAGTCTCAGACATCAAGAGGAAGCACCCCGAAAGGAAAATACTGACCTGAGCCCCAAGAACACCAGATCGGATGGCAGAACTCCTCCAACTTTTAACATGGACGGGGTACAAAGTATCATGGAGAAAGGCTCAGATCTGTAGAGAGCGGGTCAAATACCTAAGGTTCAACATCTTACGAGGGCTCCAGACGCTAGGACCAGAGCGGAAAAGGGTGATCTGCTCCATCCCCAAACCCACCACCAAAAGTCAGCTCA
Organism: Tolypeutes matacus; assembly: GCA_026826555.1. Classification (NCBI taxonomy): domain Eukaryota; kingdom Metazoa; phylum Chordata; class Mammalia; order Cingulata; family Chlamyphoridae; genus Tolypeutes; species Tolypeutes matacus. Next base: position 3,666 of record JAKSZT010023054.1, read on the forward strand.
GCAAGATTCTCGGAGAGGCAGGGTTTTGCCACATTTGGATCCCTTGGTTTGCAGTCATGCTCAGACCCCTTTATGAAACTCTGGCAGGGCCGAAAGGGAGTCAATGGCCTGGGGACAAGTCCAACAGGGGGCTTTTCAAGACATCAAGAAACAACTGAGCCAAGGCCCCACCTTGGGGCTTCCAAATGTGACTCAAGACCTTAACCTGTTTGTACATGAAAAATCAAAGTAGCACAGGCCTCAAACTTCAGGGAAAGTTGAGTGCATGAATCGAACCCTGAAAGTTCTGCCAGGAAACGGGTCACCCCTGGGTAGATTTACTCCCTTTGGCCCTTCTCTGAGTTAGGTGCACCCCAGGACCCACAGGCTACTCTCCCTTTGAAATTCTGTTTGATCGGCCACCCCTAATCATCCCGGCGTTCAGAAAGTCTCAGTCTTCCGGGGGAGGCCAAATTATTTTCCATTCTCCAGCAGCTTGGAAGAACTCCAGCTGAAATACATAAAATTGTCCTGTCCCAAAACCTCATTCCCTTGGGACACCCGGTGCACCTTCATCAGCCAGGGGACCAGTTCCGGCTCAAAGACTGGAGGAAAGAACCCCTCCAGCCTTTCTGGACAGGTCCACATACTGTAATCCTTGTATTTCTCACTGTTCTTAAAGTTGCAGGTGTCACCCCCTGGAATCATCATTCCAGGGTCAAGAAGTCCCATCACGATAACGGCCAGAACAGCTGGGCAGCCCAACCCGTACCCAACCACTCCCTGAGAGTTCGAATCACACGAGATCCTCAAGCAGCAACCCTGCCAGCTGAATAGACCCCTGCTCCTGGTGGGGCCTGTGCTTACTTGGCCTGATCACCTTGGTGTTTGGAATTCGTCTCAGGGCTGTGGCCCCCATGGACTGAACTGTAGTGACTGGAACCCTAATTGCTATAGCATACTGGTACATAGTAGGATGTTTCTGTGTTTAGGCTTTGAAATTCTGTTTGGGCAGCCACCCCCAATCATCCAGGCGATCAGAGAAAGTCTCAGGCTTCCTGGGGAGGCCAACCCCAGCATACTGGTACATAGTAGGATGTTTCTGTGTTTAGGCTGTTTTTCCTATTCTCCTTCTGGGCTGACGCCATTTCCCAACCCTGCTCCAGTTGTTACAAGTCTGCCCTTCTCTCAGCAACAAAGGTTGAAAGAGTTCACAGGGAAATACCAGCCCTCCTCTTCCATTACCCACCATACTTATATGGGGGCAGAATGTTATAAGTTATCCGAAGCCTCGGTTTGTGAGGAGAGGGGAGACATATATCTTCCTGTGGGAAGAGTGCTGTTATTATGTTAATGAGACAGAAATAGTCACTACCAATGTGAAAGAACTTAGAGATCAAATACAAAAGAGGAAAATACACTTAAACGGATTCGGGGGCTGGAACCTCATACAGTGGACCTCTTCGCTTCTACCCCTGGCTGGACCCCTATTCGTCTTACTCATAGTGGCGATCTTTGGCCCATGCCAGATCAAGGCACTCATCAAGTTCTTGAAACAACAATATCACACATAACTACAACCAAGGTTCTAGCCCTAAGGTGATACCGTCCCCTGAGTACAGATGATGCCCTATGGGAATTTTAAGGGCATCAGAGGGGGGAAATGATAAGGAAAATCACTGCAGCCTTACCCCTCACCCTTTTCCTGACAAGAATCTCCCGCCTTAGAACTGAAACATACACTTCTGGCTCTGTGACCCTGCCCATTTGATTTCTTAACCTACAGTACTGCTTCTGTAAGAATCTTGCTTAGTTACCTAAGGTAATGGAAAAATTCCACCCACCAACTCGCTAGCCATTGAGCGGGAGCCTACAGACCCCAATAAAAAATCCAGAGAACTGGGGCTGAGGGCCCAGAATTTGGAAACCGAACGATCATCTCGGCCTTCGCATGAAATAAAGCCTGGCTCCTCTGCTTCTCCAAGTGCCATTTGGGATTCTCATCCGAGAGCCGCAATTTGATAAGGGATTAATATGCAGACTAGCTGTTTATATACCCCATGTTAACACAGAAAAACAAAGAACCCAATTGAAAAGTGGGCAAAGGACTTGACTAGACCTTTCTCCAAAGAATATATACAAATACCTAATAAGCATTAGAAATGGTGCTCACCTCATTAGCTGTTAGGGAAATGCAAATCAAAACCATCATGAAATGCCACTTCATATCCATCAGGATGGCATTATTAAAAAAAAAAAATAAGAAACAATAAAACAGGAAGTAACAAATGTTTTGTTGAGGATGTGGAGAAATCCTGTACATAGTTGATGGGATTGTAAAAGGGAGCAGCTGTTGTGGAAAAGAGTTGGCAAGTTCCTGAACAAGTTAAACTTGGAATCAGTTAAATTTCTCTATGACTCAGAAATTCCACTCTTAGGTATATAACCCTAAAGAATTGAAAGCAGGGTTTCAAAGAGGTATCTGTACAACAATGTTAAGAGAAGCATTATCCACAGTGGCCAAAATTTGGAAGCAAGCCAAATGAGCATCAGTAGATGAATGGATAAACAAAATGGGGTATATTTTAACAGCTATAAAATGGAATGAAATTCTGATACATGTTGTAACATGGATTGACCTTGAACTCATCATGTTGCAAGAAATAAGGCAGATACAAAAGGACAGAGCTTAAGCCTGTGAACTCAGGTAAGCCCTCCATAATCTAATAGTCAATTAAAATTTTTAAAAAATAAGTTGGGATTCCTTAAAAGATAAAGAAACCTAGATTTTTAGAAAGGAGCTTTGCAGCAACAAAGGAGAAAATGTAGCTCTGAGTTTCCTGTCAGAAAGGTCAAAAGGGGAGCTCAGGGCCCAAAACTTATTCAATTCAATGCAGAATACAATTTGACTTGGAGAGAAAAAAAAGTCTTTCTTGGTACTCAGGGGAAAAAGATGCCTCAAAATGATGAGTGGAGTCAAGGTATTGTAGCAGTTTGGTAGTTTAATATAGTTATGAATTCTAAAAACAGATAGTGGATTATGCTTGTAAACTGGTCTGTTAATCTGGGCATGATTAAATTATGATTAGGAGATTGACTGGGCCACATCAGTAGGACATTGAGCCCCAGCCCTTGGTGGGTGGGCCATCAAATATAAAAGGCATGGCAAAGGACAGATTTGGAGTAGTTTTGATGTTGAAGCTTTGATGGTGGAGCCCGGGGAAGGAAGCAGATGGAGTAGCTTGGTGGTGAGGAAGGAGAAAAGGACCCAGGATAGAGACAAGCCATTTGTCTTACAGTCTACAGCTGGCCTTGTGGAGGAAACAGAGGAGCGAAGCCCAGAGAGAAAAGGAGCCTTGGGAAGAGAGGAAACCAAGAAGCCTGAACCCTGGCAAATGTCGGCAGTTGCCTTGCTCCAACACGTGGCAACAGACGTTGGTGAAGGAAGAAACTTTTGATTTATGGCCTGGTAACTGTAAGCTTCTACCACAAATAAATACCTTTTATAAAGACCAACAGATTTCTGGTATTTTGTATCAGCACCCCTGTTGCTGACTAATACAGGTATCTATTAAATTAAAATTGTGAAAATCTTAAATAAGGCTGATGGCTTTTCTTGCTCAGGAATAAAATTCCTGGTTTCTTTGGGAGTTCTGGGGTATTCCCCAGAGTATTCCATGCTCCGCCAACAGCCTCCCGCCAGGGATATTCCCTTGGGTGGATACCCCTGGAAAGCACCTGCCCAAATTGGGCATTCTTCCCTGACATCTTCAGGAGGACCAAGATCTCCACCTTCATGTTTCCCCTGGATACCCTCCTGTGCTACTTGGTGTGGGGGATCGTCTTGACAATATTTAGGATGTCACAGTGATGACCTTCAACACCAGCTCAATTATGAATATATCATGTAAACAAGGCCATAATCTCCTCCTGGACAGATGCTGACAAAACTGCAAAAGGTGTGTGGGACTGAGCCCTTGGCAGGGAGCAGAAGATGGGAGGGTCCTAGACACATAGAGGTGAATAAGACAACAGACACCTGGTCATGCTGTGAGCCCTGGTTTGGTTTCCAATCCCTGTTCCCTGATATTCCAGCTAATCACTTAACCTCCATAAGCTGCACTGTCCGTAACTATCAAAAAATTATAAAGGCTCCTTGACTGAGCTTGAATCTGGGCCAAATACTAAGACTCTCTACATGCTGCAAGCAGGATCCAGGCCACGGGAGTACAAGGAGAAGAAGCAGATTAGTTGTTCTCAAATGCAGTGAGAATGGAGAGTGAATTTGAGTAGGGTGAGGTTCCATTTAGGGGTGAAGACAAGTTCTGAACCAGACAGTGACCAAGGTTGTTCAAACTTACATGGACCTAAGACACTGAAATGCACACTACAACAGGATAATAATAAGTAAATAAGTTTAATATATACTTCAAAGGAAAAAATAAATGTAACCAGGAAAAATAAAGAAGATGAAAAAAAATGTCGCAATGAGGAACAAAATGGCCTTCTCAGGCTCAGGGAAGGAAGTCTTCTTCTCTTTGGGCTGCCGGAAGTTGTAATGGGTCTAAGTCTCCATGTGGTGCTTGGGCAGTCTCCAGGTCTTCAGAAAACTCTGCTGTGGACAGGGATTCTGGAGATGGGAATGGTGTTATCCGAAGCTCCATAGCTGGCCCTGGTGTTATTTGTTCCACCATCTGGGGAGTGGATATTGAAAGTGCACTCAGGGCAACAGAATCAACAATGCAGCCTAGACGGTGCTCGAAATCCAAATGTAGTCCAAACCCTGACGTCGGAAAGGGCTGCAGATCTTCATGTACTGCAGCAGGGGTAGGATTTTGATCCATAGCTGGAGGAGAAGCTAAAGTAGACGCAGGTGATGGAAGTGGCACTAGAGCTGGAAGAGTAGGAGGGTTCATGGGCTTGAAAGATTCCAGGGCACAAAATATCCCCAAGCATTTCATGTGCAAAATGCCCAAACCCAAAACCCACACACCAGTAAACTTTCCCAGGTAGAGGTCCGACTGATATGCCTTTTGAGGTTCCTATTCCACCTGGACAGGCCCAAGCTTGGAGATCCAGGCTGGATTCTCCACCGATGCAAATTGCTCAAGATCACAGTCACCCACTCCCTGAAATCCTCACCTTCTGCCTTAAAATCCCTTGATTCGTGGAAGTCAAGCTGAGGACCGGGAGGATGGTACCTCCACTGACGTGCCAAGCCCACAATTTGTTTAGACTTGGAAGCCATTAGTTCCTTGAGAATAAAGCAGCATCGAGGCTGGAAAAGTCCTCACTGGGACACTCCATGTGGGTTCTGAGCAGAGAGTCGATGGCACTGTGAAAGGAGAGTAGACTGCAGATAAGAAAGACCTTCCCCTTCCGCCCATTTTCTCTCCTGAAAGTATCCATGAGTGTGTTTTTGGAGGGCTCCTGTGCCTGTCCTTCCCCATCCCCAGGTCCTGCACCCACTCACCAAATACTCTCAGATCTGGCAGTGTATGACTGTCCCCTAAATGGGGACTGAGGACTATTGTCAATCAAGAAAGCTCATGTCTAAACTTTGTATAAATCTTACCTCTGTCAGGGACCATTGCATATTTTCTGTCTTCCCTGCCCCCTCCAGAAAGGGGTTACAGAAAAGCAGAGATAGGAAGCAACTGCTCTGCTCATAGCACTCTGCTTCGAAAATTAGGCTCTCCTAAGTACCTGGTGAATGGGGGCTTCCTGCCCCAACTTCAAGGTTCAAAATGTACCTCAGACTCAGGCCAAGATACCAAGAGCTGCCATATCCTTTCAGGGCCCGTCTGTGACACATCCCCTTCATATTTGATTTTGTTGGCAAAGGAACTGCCTTATCCCACCTTGCGTACAGCACAGGACCCTTAATTCAGCACCCATGCAGAGTGGGAGCAGTTTGCTCAGCTCATCTACTTTCCTGGATCCCATTTGCAGGATGATGCAGGTGGAGAGAAATCAACCAGGGTGCAAAACATCTGATTAGAGTGACACAGGGATCTGATATGCGCTTCTCTGCCACTATTCCCACCACACATTTCCAGCTCAAATGTGGAGATTGGGGCCCTTTATTCTGACCCACGGTCAACTCACAGTTTTTTTTGGTCAAGAATTCTTTCTTCTCCTTGAATAAATGGGAGAATTTGCCCATACCAACAAAGAGCCATGAATACATCAGAACAACGTACTGTTCACCCTCATGCTCATGGATGAAGTAAAGATGTCAGACTCCCTAGTGCAATGGAAGTTCGAGAAGCAGGGATTTTTTCCTACTTCATCCTTCCAATAAGATGAATTTTGCAATGTCCCTATACATGTAGGCAGCCACTGTAGTTTTTGACTTGAGCTACTGGATCAATTTCCACATGCCACTTGGATCTGCAGCACTAGCTGAAAGCCCAGAGAACCCTGCTATTACAGGTACAGATGGGAACCTCCCGGATGGATGCTGTAGCATTCTTTGCAAATGAGAAATAAGTCTGTCTATGGCAAGACTGTAGTGACAGATGCATCTAACCAGGGGGAGGGAAAGAACCTGCACAACCACTGCACCTCTATCAGCCCATCAGACCTGTGAGAACACCTTCCATACCTAATCTACTCAAGTTCTGACAATTATCCTGTGACGTATGTCCTCTCACTCTTACTCCCTGAGGAGCCACATGAGTTCAAAGAAGGGGACTGACAGACCCAATCTTATAAAGAATGTGGACTGAGTCAGGGATGTCGATGGGCAGGGTACTCACCCAGTGAGGAGCTGGATCAGGATCAGGCGAGTGGGCATGCACACTCGATCATTCATTAGAACTGTATCAGAGACAAGCAACTCCTCTCCCACGTTGGCGGGCACCAGTGTCCACACTGGCTCCTGCTGTCTGGTGGCACCAATCATAACCTGCTCCCAGCAGGACTTCCCCATGTCCCCAGAATGCTCACTACCCACAGCAGTTAGAATTGGAGTGAGAGGGAGGAGGG
>JAKSZT010023064.1:0-10642 GCA_026826555.1 Tolypeutes matacus
TTTTTTTTTTTTTTTTTTTTTTTAACTCTTCACCTTCCATTTAAAAAGATGAGAAAATGAGGTCCAAGTTCTAAGTTACTTGGCAAGAGGGATCTCCGGCCATCAGCTCTGGCTGAGTGCCTTGGGGAGCCGTGGCCAAGCAGCTGTATGTTGAGACAGCACCTGGGGCCCAGGGCACATCTGAACCTCAGGCCCATTCCCAGCAACCTGGCTACACAGAAACTCTCCTGGGTGATGAGAACACCTACCTTTTAAAAATTCCAGTAAACCAGGCTTCTAAGTGCTTAAAGACTTAATCTCTCGAAAGACTCTGCAAAGGTGTGTACAAAGGAAGAAACTAGGGACCAGAGAAGGTCATGTGACCTCCCCAGGTCCCACAACTAGTAAGTGCTAAAGTCAGCATTTCAGCCAGGTTTGTCTGATTCCAGATTTGTGGCTTCTCCTACCATCCAGGTCTCAGGGACGAAACCTCCCATGACTGGGATAGAAGCACCTTGAACTGTTGTCCTCTGGTAACTCCACCCTAAAGAGAAGGGACTGGTGTCAGGAACCCCAGGGAACTTAGCAGAGGATAAATTAAGTTATATCAGGTTCTAGACACATAGATGCAATAGATCAACTTCATCATCATGCTTTTTCCAATCCAATGTATTATATAATCTTCAGACAAGCATTCAGAATAATTAAATTTCAGAGCATAATTCTCCCTAATGGGCCAGAACTTTTAACGACTTTGGATTTTTTTTTTTTTTTTTTTTTTTTTTTTTGCTAAGTCATTAGGGTGCCTTGAGCACGCAGCCTAATTCCACTCACACAGCAAACCCTCTATTCTTATCAACCTTCCACAGTCTGCGAAGCCTTTAGTGTGCCTCTGGCCTTTGCCACAAACATGAGGTTCAAATTCTCTCTTATGGCCATTGGCCTGGAGATTGCCATGATTGTTTTATTTGGATTGTTTGTTCAGTATGAAACAGAGCAGAAAAATGTCCAGCAGTTCAATACCACCAAGCCATCAGACATGGAAAGATTCCTCGAGTTGTATCCTTGTAAGTTGGCAATCTGCTTCTTATTTTATATTTGTGGGTCCCTCAGCATCTCAGTAAGTACAATCACTGAAGACTGTAACTATTGGAGCTCATTGCAGAATTTTGTGATAGTTCTAGAAGCTAAGGGTATTACATGTTTCTGCTTATAGTCTTTTGTGTGTTATGTGTTTGGATAAGTCTATGTCTATTAAAATATCAGATCAAGAAGCTAAAAGTTAAAATAATTGTAAACTTTTGGGTTGCCTACCTCCTGCTAAATGATTTTATTTCTCCCTAGAATTGATCACTAGTTCTGCAAGGTATTAAAAAAAAAAAGGACCCCTTAACAGAGAAGAGATATTAAGGATGGGATAGGAAGTTAATGGAGTTTTATGTGAAAAGGAGGTCTTCAGGGTTTTATAATATTCAGAAAGAAATAGAATTTGTGATGGAAATTATATATGAGATGGAGAATAAAAGTGTGAGCACTTATATTTTAAAAGAAGAAATGTTCTCTAGGAATGGTGACTGAGAGAAGGAAGGATTTCATTTTCAATTTTGGAAGGGCAGGCTATAAAATGTTTAATAAAATAACAATGATTACCATTTACAAAGTGCTTATGATGAGCCAGGCACATTCATAACCTCATTAACCCAGAGGTGTTGTATATCCCTGCTATATATATTATTTTGTTTTTTTGTGGGATTTTTTAATTAATTTTTTTTGTAATTTTAAAGAAGCTTTAGATTACATAAATGTTACATAAAAAAATATGGGATTCCCATATGTCCCACTGCCCCCCCACCATACTTTCCAACATCATGGTTTTTTTTTTAAATAAGGCTCAAATAATTGAAAAATTTTTAATTAATTCAAATAGTAGATGGTAATTGATGGTAATGAGGGTAGCACAACATTGTGAACATAATTAACACTGAATTACATAACGGAGTGTGGTTTAAGGGGAAATTTTAGGTTGTATATATGTTTCTAGAATACATTTTAAAAATCCATGGAATTGTACTATACAAACAGCAAACCCTAAGTTAAATCATTGACTTTATTTAATAGTACAATTATAAAAATGTTATTTCATGAATTGTAACAAATGTACCACTATAATACAAGGTGTTAATGATAGGGGACAAATGGAAACTCTGTATTTTATACAAATTTTTACTGTAAACCTCATCTTCTCTAATATAAATAATAATAATAAATTAAAAAAACAAATAGTAGAAATATAAGTATCATTTTATATCCTAGGTTTAAAGCTTTCTAAGAATATTTGACATTTCTTTTTTCATGCCCAAAGCTTTTTGAGAGAGTTAATATAATCATTATCCTCATGAAGAAATGGTGACCTAGAGGTGCTAAGTCTCCTAGCCAAAACTCACAAGTATAAGTTAATGCAAAAGACCTTAAGTCAGAGACTCAGACTCCAAGCCTAGTTCTCTTTACATTACATGCTTTTAGACACTATAAAATGCCATAGATATACACCCACATTTAGATAGTATAAAGGAAGCAAAATCAGAGAAATAGATGCATCTGGGCAAGGGGGGATGACCTTTCTCAATAGGGGTTGTGTGAGAATACTAAGTCCTCATACCCCAAGGCAACTAATGCATGTAGTGAAATAGCTTCTCTCCTCTACATCTAGAATGGTACTAATCCTGCACCATCTTTGGGAGAATTCAGAAAAATTGCTTACATCATTTTTTTTTCCTTGTTCTATAGTTTAGATGAGCAACCTGCTTGAGAAAGGCAGTTAACCAACAGTCTGGAAGTTCTTTCTGATAAGAAGTGACATTTAGACAGAATTTAAAAAAGCAAGAAAATGAATCATATGGATACTGGGGGAAGCAGTTTATGTGGGATAAAACACAAGTGCAAAGGCCCTGGGGTATTTGATATGTGGAATTAGCAAGTGTGGAGAATAGCAGGAGAGGAAGTCAGGGCATGAGGGACTGGGTGCTACAAGGGATCATAGGTCATTATAATCACATGGTTTTTATTCTGAGTAAATTGAGAAGCCAGTGGAGGACTTGAAGGAAGGAATGTAATATACTTATGTTTTAAATGGATCCCTCTGGTTAAGTAGAGAATAGATGGTAGGGGCCGCCAAGGGGTTATGCAGGAAGACATATTAGGACGCCAATTCAGTATCCTTCAGAGAAATGATAGTAGCTGGGACCAAAGTAGTGGTGGAGGAAGTACTGGGAAATGATCAAATTCTGGCAAAAATTTGAAAGTATATCTAACATGATGTTCTAATATATCAGCTGTGTGGAATATGAAAGGAAGAAAGGAATCAAAGATGGTATCCAAGGCTGGATCCTTTTTCACATTTTAAAAAAGTATTAAATAATAGTTGGCAATAATAGTGATGATTAACAATCAATATATATTGTACATGAAATCAACAAAAGTTTCTTACAAACAACCAACATATATACACACAAACACACACAAAGAAACAGCACCACACCCTCTTTCCCCACCCAGAGGGCAGTGAGATCGGGATGGGGTTGGGAAGGTAGGGCTAATTCAGCTGTAGCAGGCCAGTAGAGACTGAGAAGAAGGGCATTAAGAAGAGAAAGTGAAATTTTGCACAGAAGTCAGTCTTCATTCTTTTAAAATGTCCATAACTCAGTCTATCACAATTAGAAATTCTCCCTCCTCTAAAATAGCTCTCAAGAACTAAAACTCAGGCTAGCTGTGATCTTCTAGTTTAGCTATATGATCCCTGGTTAAAATATTTTATAGAATAATCTTAGAAACTATTATAGTTATGCATAATATGTTATATATATATAACTATTTTATACACATTTTGTTTTCCTACATTTCAAAGAATTGACTTACACAAACTTAACAACAAAAGTCATTGGAGGGCAGATTATTAATATTCACTATAAGGGAACATATTGAAGTCAAATCAACATACATCTTTGGATATCTACCTAGTGCCAGGCACCATGCCAAGTGCAGGGAATCAAGCAGAGAGAAGATTTGCTTCCTGTCTAAGGAGCTTACATGCATTACAACAGTTCTGAGTTGCAATGTGGTGAAAGTTATGAGTTTTTCACAAATAAGTAAGTAGGCCACTAATTTACTTTTTAAGTAAGTTAAAACAGATGCAAGTTTATTCCTACAATATAATCCCTCTCACTTATTTGTATTCTAAAATGCTTTCCTGAATAGTAGAGAAAGGAATGGTGCTACACAACCATGGAAGTACGTGGCACAACCGAATACCATGTTTCATGCCATGAATAACTCCAGAGATACTCATCGAGAAACCAGGTCTACCCTATGACTTTTGGCTCCCATGGCACCTAGTGCAAAGTATTGGTCATTCTATTGAGGCAAATAATCTGACAAGGGCTGAATGCTTGTCAATGACTGCAGCTAATACTTGCTAACATGTGTACTGTCTATAAAACACAAGAGCTTAAGGAGAAATCTCATTACCTAGTATTAGAGATGCTACAAATATCTAAAAGTCATTAGGGTAATGGATGTGGCTCAAGTGATTGGGCTCCCGTCTACCATATGGGAGGTCCAGGGTTCGATTTCCAAGGCCTCCTGGTGAAAGACAAGCTGGCCCACGTGGCAAGTGGGTCTAAGTGGAGTACTGGCCTGCTCACAAGTGCTGGCCCACGCAGAGAGCTGGTGCAGCAAGATGATGCAACAAAAAGAGACACAGAGGAGAGACAATAAGAGACACAGCAGACCAGGAAGCTGAGGTGGCACAAGAATTTGAGTGTCTCTCACCCACTCCAGAAGGTCCCAGGATTGATTCCGGGTGCCTAAAGAGAAGACAAGCAGACACAGGAGAACACACAGAGAGCAGACAGCGAGCGCAGAACAATGAGGGGGGGAAGGGGGGAGAAATAAATAAATCTTTTTAAAAATTAAAAAATGAAATAAAAAAATAAAAGACTTTAAGCCAATAAACTTTCACATTCAAATTCATTGTTTTGTCTTGTACTTTGCATGGCTCTTTACCCACTTGAGATTTTGTAGTATTTGAAAAATATTAGTTCACTGAGTTGTACAGATCTATATGTTGACACACTTCATCATACAATATTAAAAAATCACATCTGAACAGAAAATCTTGAGAAGCATTGGGAAGCTATTTAGCTACGGTGGCAGATGTAAATTTTCCAAAATTCTAATCTTTATTTAAAAACTCAAACTTTACCAATGGCAACAACTAATATCAATTGTTTTCATTGAAACAATAGGTACATTTCAATCATTTCTTAGAAAATGTCTGCCAAGTACTCAAGTCTGAAAAGCTATAATTTACCTGTCAGTTATTCTTGCAAGTGAAAATGGAGTTCCATGAAAAAAATTGCTCATACAGCTCATAACTCAAACATCACACATGTGCTTTTTCTTGAGATAAACATAACACTTAGAAGCATTGACAGTGCTTTAAGTATAACAAAGCTTACTATTCCTGAATGCTTAATATGTCCCAGGGACTGTACTAACTGTATTTATCAGTTACTCCTCAAAACAACCTTCAGTAAAGATGTTAAGAAGAAACACCTATGATGAAGTTGGGGTTTAGAGAATTAAGCAATTTGCCCAAGGTCAAATGTTTAGCAACTGAAAGAACCCAGTGGGATTTTAACTGCAGTACAAAATCTGTGCTTTAAACAGGGTGGCTATTTTAAAATGGTTAAAAATTATGGCATATTTTAAGATTGAGCCTGAACATGATAATCTTCTTAATTCATACCAATAATAAAATATAGAGCCTTACTGGGTATTATGAATGTGCCAAGGTCTTACATGTTTAATCATTAAGTATTTATTTAGCATGTGCTCTGTCCCAGGCACTGGACACATCAGGAGAGCAATAAAACAAAGTTCCTGACCTCATGGAACCATAAGAGGTAGCATTATTCCCATCTTACAGATGAGAAAGTCCAGCGGGATTTGTTTGTTATCCAAGGGCACACAGCTAGTAAACAACTCAACTGAAATATGAATTACTAACTGTCATAGAGCTAAAGCAGTGTTCTTAATCAGTATGGGGCTGCCCTAAGATGCGAAAGGGCACAAACTCAACTCTGCCAGGGAGACGGGAACTGTAAGGACACTGTAAGATTCTAACACCTTGAGATTTCCGCATTTTATATTTTACAGTATCCCCACTTGTTTTCTGTTTAGCAATTTTCCAGAAAACACTTGAAATAAAAAAAACAGAGTTAATATGATCTTAAGGAGCAGCCGTGGGAAATAAGGAAAAACTGGGAACCTGGGGCTCTCCCTTTCTATCTTGGCTCAAATCAGAATCTGAAATTTGCTGTGCTACTGGGCAGAAGTTATTAAGTGTATCAAGCCAGCATTTTCTCCTTTCGTGTAGAATTTTTAAAGAAAAAGAGAGTTCTACAGCACGCAGAACTCTTAAAGACAGCGTTTGAATTAAACCAGGATTTCTGAACAGTCGCACTATTAACACTTTGAGCCAGATAATTCTTTATTGTGGGGAGCTGTCTCGTGTGTTGTGGGTTTCTAGCAATATCCCTGGCCTTTACCCATTAACAATAGCAACACTTCCCCCCACCTGCCAAGTGGTGATGATAAAATATATCTCCATGAATAGTCTAGGATATATATAACAGAGTGATTTCATGGTGGATGAGGTTTGTGGTTAATGGTACAAATATAAGAATGATCCTCTTTTACAAAATATAAGAAAATGGTGATACAGAGAAAATTGAAACTAATATAACTTATGGACAATTGTTTATAAAAATGTTGTAATATTTGGAGCAATGGCAAGAAGACATTTTTTCAATACTAAAGGACAACAATAGAGGGGTATAAGGATTATGGGATTTTTCCTTTTGGAGAAATGAAAACATTCTAAAATTGACTGAGGTGATGACAGCACAACTCTGTAATGAAAATGAGAGCCACTAAGTGTACATGTTCAATGTATTGTACAAAGCATGGGACTGTATAACACAGGGAAGCAGTGGTGGAATATGGACTATGGTTAAACAGGACAAATATGAAAACATTTTCTCTTGAATGATATCAATATAGAGGGTTAATAATTGGGTGGGTTGGGGGGAAAATACACCAAATATAAGAAATGGGCTATAGTTAATAGTACCATTTTGATGATGCTCTTTCATAATTTGTAACAAATGTTTCACCACAATGCAAGATTTTGGTGATGGATAATGTATGGGAGTGTTGCATGATAATATGCATGTTTGTTTTGTAAAGTAACAAATTTCACTATACATTTATTGTTTATGTATGTTCATGTATGTATGATATACTTCAATAAAATTTTACTTAAAAAAACATGTTTCCAAGACATTGCCAAATGTCCTCTGGGGGCTAAAATTGCCCCCTGTTAAAAATCTCTGATTTAGAATTAAAGGTTTGATAATCCTTAAATCTGTTTGAAGATTTCCCAAAAGTTCAAACCACTAAAGAGATCCCTTTTTCTCTACCTTAATCCTTCAACAGCAGAACCTTGCACCACAAAACTAAACCCATGGCCCTCTCTCTTTAATGCCCCCATCCCAAAATTCTTAGAGCAGAATGACGAGGATAATACACAATCCTAATTTAAAAAAAAACTTTTATCCATACCTTTTACACAGATGCATTATCTGCCAAGAGTTTTAACAACTTTCTAAGCGAGCATTTGCAACTTAATAGATGAAGTTCCTATGCAGCCTTGTGGTGAAAAGAAATAACAAGCATTCGATCAGAGGCAAGAAAGCACTGGAGGACAGTTAATACATGAAATTCCTCCCACCATATAAAATTCCTGGTTTTATCTCAAAGGGGAAGAGGGAAAGAACCGGAAGAATTATTATTCCTGGTGTAAAACATTACAAAACTAGATAGCACAATTTTATAAAAACAATTGCTGCACATTTTAAAATCGTCAATTATAAGAGGAACAAGAGTACTCTAAGATAAACATGTTAAATAAAGAGATCATATAGCCCAACAGTAGAAAGACAAGCAACCCAGTTAAAAAATGGGCCAAAAAACTGGATTAGGCATATCTTCAGAAGGAAATACAAATGGTGAAAAAGCACATGAAAAAATGTACAACATCATTAGCTATGAGGGAAATGCCGACCAAAACTACACTGAGATATCATTTCACACCTTATAGACTGGCCATTATTGAAAAAAACAGAAAACTCTAAGTGCTGCAGAAGACATGAAGAACTGGGAACACCCCTTCACTGTTGGTGGGAATGCAGAATGGCACAAACTTTGTGGAAGACAGTTTGGCGGTTCCTCAAGAAACTAAATATAGGGAGCAGATGAGGTTCAAGCAACTGAAAACCCACCTCCCACATGAGAGGTTCCGGGTTTGGTTCCTGGTACCTCCTGAAAACAAACAAACAAAAAAAAACAACAACAAGTAAATAAAGTAAAACAAATGAAAAAACAAACTCAGGGAAGCCGATGTGGCTCAGTGGTTGAGTGCCATCTTCCCACACGGAGCCCCAGGTTCAGTCCCTAGCCCCTGGTGCCTGGAAGGAAGGAAGGAAGGAAGGAAGGAAGGAAGGAAGGAAGGAAGGAAGGAAGGAAGGAAGGAAGGAAGGAAGGAAAGAAGAAAGAAAAGAAACTAAATATAGAACTGCAGTATGATACAACAATACCATTATTAGGAATATATTCGGAAGAACTGAAAGCAAGGATGTGAACTGATGTTTGCATACTGATGTTCATAGCAGCACTTTTCACAATTTCTAAAATATGGAAACAATACTAGTGTCCATCAACTGATGAGTGAATAAACAAAATTCGGTATATACTTACAATGGAATACTGTTCAGCTGTAAGAAGAAATGAAATCGGGGTGGATATGAAAATATGGATACCTTGAGGATATTATGTTGAGAGAAATAAGTCAGACAAAAAGGACAGATATTGTATGCTCTCACTAATAGGCACTGACATGATGAGTAAACTCATGGAGGTAAACTCTAGAGTATAGGTTACTAGGAATTGAATGTGGGTTGAGAATAGGAGCTGATGCTTGATATATGTAGAATTTTTAATAAGGTTTATTGTAAATGTGTGGAAATGAATAGAGTTGATGGTAATACATTATAGTGAATATAACTAACATGCTGATATATAAAAGTGATTGAGGCTGAAAGGAGTAGTCTGTGAGTGTAATATTTCAATTGAAAGGAAGCTAGAGAATAATATAGGGACTATACAACAGTGATTTTGGTGGTGGATGAAGATTGTGGTTAATAGTATAAGACTGTTCTTTCTTTACAAAGTGTTAAATATATGATGATACTTGGGAAATTTTCAACTAATGTAACTAATGGATTATAGTAAACAATAATATTGTAATATTTTTGCAGCAATGGCAAAGAAGATATTAAATCAATTCTAGGGAACAGCAATTGGGGGGTATAAGAATATGGGATTTTTCCTTTTGGAGTAATGAAAATGTTCTAAAATTGACTGCGATGATGACAGCACAACTCTGGGATGAATATGGGAGCCACTGAGTGTACACTTTGAATGGATTGTACAGGGCACAGGACTATATAACACAATGATTTCTATGGTGGAAGATGAACTGTGGTTAACAGAAAAATATGAGGACATTCTCTCATGAACTATAACAAGTATATAATACTAATACAAGGTGTCATTAGCCAAATGTAAGATATTGGCTATAGTTATTGAAATGTTTTGACAATGTTCTTTCATGGTTTGTAATAATTGTTTCACAAATACAGGGTGTTAGTGGTTGGGTAATATATGGGAGGCCTGTATGAGGATATGCATGATTATTTTGTAAGTTCACAACTTATACATATATTTATTGTTTATGGATGTTCATGTATGAATAATAAACTTCAATTTTAAAAAGTTTTAAAAAATGAAATGGAAATAAGCAACGATTTTTAAAGAATTAGAAAGAATACAATAGAAATTGAAGGTGGACAGTTACTGTATTTCAGAGACAAAGAAAGAATTCCTTGAGCAGCCAGGCCAAAATAATACTAATACTAATACTAATACTAATAAACCATATTCTTTCTAAAAAAAAAAAAAAAAAAAAAAAAAGAGTATTCTAAAAAGAAAAAATCCTTAGGAAAATAATTTGGTGTCATGAAAAAAAAGTGAAGTTAGTAAAACTGGGTTCTTATTTTTATTTTAGGTTTGTGACTATATACAAACACCTAAGCTCTCTGAATCCACGGTCCTAGTCTAAAAACAAAATGAAATAATAGAAATAAAATGAATGGTACAACAAAAAGAGACTCTGGACTTCGTCTAACACAAACCTTCCATTAAAGACAAGAAAACTGAGTCTCAGAAAGATTTAGTGAAAATCAGAGCTAATAAGCAAAAGTCTGGCCCTTCAGGAAGCTCTGTAGCTGGGATTCAGTGTGGTCCTTCATGAGATAAAGGAGAGCTTGTGTGAATCAGTCACTGGATGCACTTGGTTGGGGTGTGGCCTTGATCAAGACAAGGATAATTCCCAGAGAGGACTGAGAGCTGAGGACTGTCATCTGAGCATCAGCTGGCAGCACTCTTAACAGCCGAGGTAGATGGGAGGAATAAGACTTTGAAT
>JAKSZT010023064.1:10742-25220 GCA_026826555.1 Tolypeutes matacus
GTGAGAATTTTGATTTTTACCCATAATAAAAAAAAAAAAAAAAAAAACACTGGATAACTCCAAATGAAAAGGCCTCTCTATTGGTTCCCTGAAAGCTGACAGGTATAGGTAGAAAGGCAACCAACCAGGACAGCAAATAGCTGAGATCCCTCCTTTATATGGGCAGGAGGAAGGAGGAAAGGCCTTTAAAAAGACCTACCCTGGTGCCCCACGTTGCATCTCACCCTGTAGCATGCCTGCACCCCTGTCTGTGTTGTGTACTTTTCCTTTTCCTTGTTTTTCAATAAACCCTTTTACCGGCCTCATTAAACTGGCACATTTCTGAATTCTTTCTTGTGATAAGGCCAAGAACCTAGAAACCCAGAACCCAGAGCGTTCTGATAACATTGTGGTTTGTCCTGGTTCTTAGCAATAAGGCAGATATGATTGACTCATCCCACCAACTGTGAGTTTAGCTGAGTGAAATTTCCACAGGATTTAATATGGCACTTACCATCTCGAGCTTGCCTCGTTGCCCCACAAGGCTAGAGACTGCAAAGGCTGTGAGCACGCAGGCAGCAAGCGAAAAATATGTATTTATGATGGCCCTGTACTGTTTGTCTCCAGCTTCAGCAATTGCAGAATTAAAGCTGGGCCAAAACATCCATAGGAAAAGAGTCCCTGCAGTAAACCACAAAAAGAGTTATTACTTGCGAATATGGAAGACAGGCCAGGAAAGCCTGTCTTGGGCACTGAGTGGTCTCTACTTTCAAGCTTAAATATCTATATTTAAGGGAAAGGAGGAGCATGGAGCATAAACAAAATACTATTCAAAGCTGTTCTTCCTGGAACATATTCATGCCTAGGGTGGAGTTAACCTTCCTTTATGCTTGTCGAAGAGGCAAGACTCAGGCAAGTTTTTGAGTACTCACCAATCATTGCAAACAATTCAGAGTGGTACACTGATTCTTTGTTTTCATGCCTTCTCAGGCCAGATCGATACAAGATAACTGCTACAGCCAAGCCAAAGTAGGCCCCAAAGGCATGGATGGTCATGGATGCGCCAATATCAGAGGCCTGAGGGGAACAAAAACCTTCATGTAAATAGAGATGAAACTGAATCTGACTGCTGGAAGAAAGTCAATGAAAGAACTGCTTCACTGGTTTTAAACTTAAAAAAGGAGAGGGAGAATATGTAAGAGAAAAGGGATGTGGGGTAAAACAGAGCAGTAAAATGAAACTATGTAAGCTTTAGAACCCATACTGAATTGGCTAGTACTTTCCTTGCCATCTGAATTTGGACACGTTACTAAACTCTGAATCTCAGTTTCTGTAAAATGGGGAAATATTTCCCACCTAATGAGGTGTGGTGAGACTTATATAGGCCCATGTTTGTAAAGTGCTAAAATCTTTATTGTAAATCAGTACATTTTAGGTTATTTCTTCAAGTTAGGGAGATTCTCAGTGAAAAATATTATGTATTGCATTTGATACTAAAGGTGATTTGCATTCACTTAACATGGCACATTTAAAGATCACTTAATTGCAAACCAAAGACTTGAAACTACAAAAAGCCAGATATTCCCTACTTTCTATATAATGACACAAAAACCAGCTGAGTTCCAAGATTCGTTTGAAGAAAGATATTTTAGGTCATTATTTAAGTCACAATATGGATTTGGCCCTGCTTTCTTCATTTTGTGCCTGACCAGGATTGTCTGAAATCTGTCTCCCCCAATAGATTATAAGGGACCGTAACTATTTTGTTCATCCTGAACCACCAACTCATGACATCTAGAAAATTGTCAAAAGTATTTGTTGTTTAATTAAATGTTTAACAGAGGAATAAGGAAAATCCTGGAGATTGCCTTAAAGTATTCTATTTATTATCCTTGGAAGAAGCAATGTGATTGTCATGGGGGAAAAGAAATTTGATTTGGGCATTGACAAAAACTCCAGGGAAGGCTATTCACCTAGTAGTTGAAATGTAAATAGGAATTTATCACTGATATGCAATACAGTGTAATGAAGAGTTGCAGTTAGGAAAATCTGGGTTTGAATCCAGACTCAGGCAATTTATATTGTGTATAAATGGTAGCAATAATAATACCTGCCCTTAGAGTGTTGTGAAGATGAAATAATATGTTTGTAAAATCCTAGTTCATAGTAGGCACTTAGGCACTCAGTGAATGATGACCATTATTATTACTTGTTATGGAATCACTCTCATCAAGCTTTAAATCCTGGCATCAGACAGGGATTTGGCACTCACTCTGTTGTAGACTGAACAGATGCCCAAAGCTAGGTAAGTATAAATCGGCTACCCTTACCTTAAATATCTCACCAACAAGATATTCATTGCCAGAGAAGACAGCAATCTCTATAATCGTCATGATTAGCATTTGGATTGGACTTGTTTTTCCCAAGACAGCTCCAAAAGAAATCAAAACTGTGGCTGTGCTGAAGTCTGCATTTATCATGCTGAGGGAAAAAGAAAGAATAAAATGAAGAATAATAAGCACCTGAAATAAAGCTGTGGGTTACAATTAACAGTAACATCATATTAATCACAGTGCAAGACTCCTCTCCCCATCAGCATCTCTAGGCTTTGCCCAGGGCTATTCTTATGCCTTCGCATTTCCATGCCTGTCTTCTTTTCCCTTCATCATAAACTCCTTAGTCACTCTACACATATTCTTTATTTTAACTCACCTGTCCATTAGCTCAGTTTTAAAATTTTATTTTTTAATTTTTAAAGAAGCTTTAGATTACATAAATGTTACATAAGAAATATAGGGGATTCCCATATGCCTCATCCCCTCCCCCTCCCATATTTTCCCACATTGACAGTATCTCTCATTAGTGTGGTACATTTGTTACAATTGATGAACACGTATTGAAGCCTTGCTACTAACCGTGGGACTACAGTTTTTACATTATAGTTTTCACTCTGCCCTGCACAATTTTATAGGTTATGACAAAATGTATAATTGCCTGTATCTGTCATTGCAATGTCATGCAGAACAATTTCAATGTCACCAAAGTGCCCCCATATTACACCTATTCTTCCCTCTCCCTTCCCTCAGAACCTCTGGTGGCCACTGCCTTTATATCAATGTTATAAGATCTTCCATTGCTAGAATAATAGCAAGTCTATAATAGCATATAATTTTTGTTGCTTGTTGTTTCCTAGAGTGATGGTTTGTTGTTTCACAACAACAGGAACGTGTTTACATTTCAAAAACAATGTTGGACAAAACTTTTAGGGGAATTTTTTCCAGTAGTTGAGAAGGAAAATAATTACATTATTAACGAGGATTTCATGTGCCCTTATAGTAAAGCAGAGAGGCCACGGATATGAATGTATGGCACAGCTCAGTGGAGCAGGCATTGATTTAGATTCTTGGATTTCAAAATCTTCTCTTATCTAACAGAAACAGATTGCCAGCCATTTAGAGCCCAAGTAACAAGGGACTAAGCAGAGAAATAATTGCTCTGAAAATACAATGGTTGAAAGTAAGGGATGGTTACTTAATTAATTAATTAATTTATTTATTTATTAGGCAACACAGAGGATAGACCTGGGCCATTGTACGTGGGAGGCAGGCACTCAACCACCGAGCTACACTTACTCCCCAAGCATGCTCACTTTTTAATTCCAATGTGAATTTTCTCTCCATGGCTGTGCAGGATCCCTTGTGCAATCGTTCCCCATTGGAGGCCAAGAGCAGCAATAAATAGATTGATGCCCACACTGCTGAAGCCATATTTCTTCAGGAAGGTCATGAGGAAGCCAAACCCAACGAATATCATAACATGCACATCTTGGAATACTGGAAAAGAGCAGAGGAAAAAGTCTGCATGAAGAGACCACTTAGAAGGTGTTGTATCATAGTATATCCTGTTTATTAAATGCTACCACCTTTGTATAAAATGCTGCAAAAGGAATATATTAACTAGGTGGGACAAGACTGGGTTTTTGTACCAGCTTGGTTATTTACCAAATTGGGCAAGTTATTCTGTATTTGAACCTTCTTCTGGTACACTATGCACTATAATCCAGTGTGCCTTTGAACATCTCCCAAAGAGGTTTTCATTACTTTCCCCTGCAGAAACCTTTGCAAAGCACAGTCCAAGGATAAGGGTAAAGTAAAAGTTTCCTCTTGTCTTTCATATACCTTTTTGTATATACTTCCACATTAGTTTTAGTCATATGTGCTTTACACTGTAATAATAAATTACTTGACAAAGTGTTCATTTCTTGTATTAGATTGTGAATTTCCTGATAAAGAGATTGGGTTATATTAATCTTTTGCTCCCCTGAATTTGGTATGATGGCCTGCATATAGGAAATGGGCAATAAATGTTGGATGGATGAATGAACAAATGAATGAATCATGTGCTCAGCTCTAAAATGGGGATAATAATACCAGTCTTGGAACTCTTATGAGTTATTATTTGAATCAAATGGAATAATATCTTTGCTAGCACTTTGTAAAGCATGAAGCACCAAACAAATATAAGGAAGATTTTTCTCCTCTTGAGGAAAAATCTTGACTTGGTATCGGTAGACCTGGGCTTAGGTCACATACTTGTGTGATCATGGACAAGGCACTTATTCTCTATGAGCTTCAGTATTCTCATCGGCAAGACTGGAAAGGCCTTATTTCATAGGGCTACTGTGTATGGGGTAACCCTTGTAGGAGGATTTGTATGCATAAAGCACTATGCAAATAAAATGGTTGATCAAGTGCAAACTTGTAAAAACACAAGTTCTTCCTTCAAGAAACTTACTGCTTACTTGGTGAGACATATATTTGGTGGGACCATATGAAATTGCCACTTTTAACAGGTTGAACATGGTTGACTATTGCCAATCACATTGGTTCAACCTAATAGATACACAGAGCAAATTGAGATAAAAATTGGGAACAAACAGAAAACAAGAGAGAGAAAAGAAAACATTTAAGTGCTGAATTGGCATTAGCACTGTGGCCAGAGGTTTCAGTGGAAATAGACAGGAGAGAGGACACATCTAGAAAATACCACTAGAGGAAACTGGCAAGAGAGGCCAATTAATTTGTCCAAAGGGTGGACTCAAGATTTGAATTCAGGCCTGACTCCACAGATGTCTGCATTCCTTGAACCCTATAGGATTGCAAAGATAAACAAGGTAGAGTTCTGGCATCTCATACATTCAGAGACATGTTACTGCCCTTTGGCTCCTCTCTCCTCTGTTCTACTGTCAGCCTCAGGAGACAGTGTGTTTGAGGGTAGGAGGCTATGGTATCTCACTTAGGCCTGTCTACTGTAGTGGAAGTGTCCTGCTCTGCCCAGATCTCCACTCCCTTGAGGATTCAAAGTCTTATTCCTCCCATCTACCTCGGCTGTTAAGAGTGCTGTCAGGGGAACAGATGTGGCTCAGTCTGTTGGGAACTTGCCTCTCATGTGGGAGGTCCCAGGTTCGGCTCCTGGTGCTTCCTGGAGAAGGCGAGCAAACAATGAGCAGGCAGATGAGCAAACCATATGGGGGAAGGAGGGAATAAATAAAAAGAAAAAGTAAAATAAAAAATAAATCTAAAAAAAAAAAAAATTTAAAAAAAAAAAAAAAAAGAATGCTGCCCCTGACACTCAGATGACAGTCCTCAGTTCTTAGTCCTCTCTGGGAAATGCCCTCGTCTTGATCAAGGCCACACCCTTTCCCAAGGAGGGCTGCATCCAGTGACTGATTCACACAAGCGCTCTTTACCTCGTGAAGGATCACACTGAATCCCAGCTACGGAGCTTCCTGAAGGGCTCTCTTGCTTATCAGCTGTGATTTCACTAAGCCTTTCTGAGACTCAGTTTTCTCTTCTTTAAGGGAAGCTTTGGGTTAGATAAAGTCCAGAGTCTCTACTCGTTGTACCATTCATTTTATTTCTATTATTTCGTTCTGTTTTTAGACTAGGACCATAGGATTCAGAGAGCTTAGGTGTTTTGTATATAGTCCCAAAGCTAGAATAAAAATAAGAACCCAGTTTTACTAACTTCACTTTTTTTTCATGACACCAAATTATTTTCCTAAGAATTCTTTCATCTTAGAGTACTCTTTTTTTAAAAAGAAAGATTGTGATTTATTATTATTATTATTATTATTATTATTATTATTATTATTTTGGCCTGGCTACTCAAGAATTCTGTTTTGTTTCTGAAATACAGTAACTATCCACCTTCAATTTCTATTGTGTTCTCTCTAATTCTTTAAAATTCATTGTTTATTTCATTTTTTAAAACTTTTAAAATTGAAGTTTGTAATTCATACATGAACATCCATAAATAATAAATATATAGTATAAGTTGTGAATTTACAAAATAATCATGCATATCCTCATACAGGCTTCCCATATACTACCCAACCACCAACACCCTGTATTTGTGAAATAATTATTACAAACCATGAAAGAGCATTGTCAAAACATTTCAATAACTATAGCCAATATCTTACATTTGGCTAATGACACTGTGTATTAGATACTTGCTATAGTTCATGAGAAAATGTCCTCATATTTGTTCTGTTAACCACAGTTCATCTTCCACCACAGGAATCATTGTGTTATGCAGTTCCATGCTTTGTACAATCCATTCAAAGTGTACACTAAGTGGCTCCCATATTCATCCCAGAGTTGTGCTGTCATCACCTCAGTCAATTTTAGATTGTTTTCATTACTCCAAAAGGAAAAATCCCATAACCATTATACCCCTCTATTTTTCTGTTGTCTTTTAGTATTGAAAAAATATCTTCTTGCCATTGCTACAAATATTACAATATTACTGTTAATGATTGTCCATAACTTATATTAGTTGTAATTTTCCCAGGTATTATCATTTTCTTAGTATTTTGTAAGCATTCTTATATTTGTACCATTAACCACAAACCTCATCCACCATGAAATCACTCTATTATATAGACCCTAAATTATTCATGGAGATATATTTTATCGTCACCACTTGGCAGGTGGGGGGAAGTGTTGCTATTGTTAATGGGTAAAGGCCAAGGATATTGCTAGAAACCCACAACACACGAGACAGCTCCCCACAATAAAGAATTATCTGGCTCAAAGTGTTAATAGTGCGACTGTTCGGAAATCCTGATTTAATTCAAATGATGCCTTTAAGAGTCTGTGTGCTGTAGAACTCCCTTTTTCTTTAAAAATTTGGGATGAAAGGAGAAAATTCTGGCTTGATGCACTTAATAACTTCTGCCCAGTAGCACAGCAAATTTCAGATTCTGATTTGAGCCAAGATAGAAAGGGGAGAGCCCCAGGCTTCCAGTTTTTCCTTGTTTCCCACGGCTGCTCCTTAAGACCATATTAACTCTGTTTTTATTTCAAGTGTATTCTGGAAAATTGTTAAGCATAAAACAAATGGGGATACTGTAAAATATAAAATGAGGAAATCTCAAGGTGTTAGAATCTTATAGTATCCTTATAGTTCCCGTCTCCTGGCTGAGTTGAGTTTGTGCCCTTCACATTTTAGGGCAGCCCCATACTGATTAAGAACACTGCTTTAGCTCTATGACAGTTAGTAATTCATATTTCAGTTGAGTTGTTTACTAGCTGTGTGCCTTTGGATAACAAACAAATCCCACTGGACTTCCTCATCTGAAGATGGGAATAATGCTATCTCATGGTTCCATGCAGTCAGGAACTTTGTTTTATTGTTCTCCTAATACATCCAGTGCCTGGGACAGAGCACATGCTAAATAAATATTTCTGAATAAACATGTAAATCCCAGGTGTCTGCAAAATTATCTAAGTAAGGGGTTCTTAACCCTTTTTTGTTCCACAGACCCCTTTGCCAGTCAGGTGAAAACCATGGACCCCTTACTAAGTTCACACTATGCTGTGAATTAGTTAATAAATATATCACACCCACACCAACACATCCCTACAAAAATAATGTTTTTTTGAATTTTCAATTCGAGCTCACGGACCCCCTGAAATCTTTCCACAGACACCTTGGGGGTCCGTGGTCACTGGTTAAGAACACCTGATCTAAATATTGATACCACACTTTAATCTCACAGTGCCTTATCTGGAACCTTCAACAATTCATTTGAACTCTAATTTGTTCAGAATACAGGGTGTTAAGATCACCTATCTTGTTGTTTTCACTGAGGAAACTTATTCTTCAACAAAGAATATATTTTTGACCTTTTAAAGTCGACTGATGCCAGGGGGAGCCAAAATATATTTTCACAAATCTGTTGGAATACGAGTCCATGTAAACAGATGTAATCTAATTCTTACCTGATAATCATATAGTACATTGTGTACTGCATTTAGAAACCCACTGGGCTCTTTCACCAACTAAACATTTGACCTTGGGCAAATTGCTTAATTTCTCTAAACCCCAACTTCATCACAGGTGTTTCTTAACATCTGTACTAAAGGTTGTTTTGAGGAATAACTGATGAATGCAAAGTTAGTACAGTACCTGGGATGTATTAAGCATTCATTAATAGTAAGCTTTGTTATACTTAAAGCACTGTCACTGCTTCTGAAGAGTTACGCTTATCTCAAGAAAAAGCACTTGTGTGATTGAGTTGTGAGCTGTATGAGCAACTTTGTCATGGAACTCCATTTTTACTTGCATGAATAATGCAAGTTTACTGACAGGTAAACTATAGTTTTTCAGACTTGATTACTTGGCAAACATTTTTGCAGAAATTAATGAAGTGTGCCTATTGTTTCAATGAAAACAATTGATATTAGTGGTTGCCAATGATAAAATTTGAGTTTTTAAGCAAAGATTAGAATTTTGGACATTACATCTGCCACCCGTGCTTAATAGTTTCCCAATAGTTTTCAAGATTTTCTGGTGAGGTATGATATTTTAATATTGTATGATGAAATGTGTCAACATATAGAAAATCAGTACAACACAGTGAACTAATATTTTTCACATACTACAAAATCACAAATGAATAAAAAGCCATGCAAAGTAAGAGATAAAATAATGAATTTGAATGTAACAATGTAAAAAAGTTTATTGATATGGTTTTAATGTCCTTTAGATATTTGTGGAATCTCTTATACTAGGTAGAATCTTCAAAGTGCTTTCTCCTTAAGCGCTTGTGTTTTTTAGACAGTATACATGTTA
Source organism: Tolypeutes matacus (assembly GCA_026826555.1). NCBI lineage: Eukaryota > Metazoa > Chordata > Mammalia > Cingulata > Chlamyphoridae > Tolypeutes > Tolypeutes matacus. The sequence goes on from JAKSZT010023064.1 coordinate 19,863, forward strand.
GCAAGTATTAGCTGGCAGTCATTGACAAGCATTCAGCCCTTGTCAGATTATTTGCCTCAATAGAGGGACCAATACTTTGCACTAGGTACCCTGGGAGCCAAAAGTCATAGAGCAGACCTGGTTTCTCGATGAGTATCTCTGGAGTCATTCATGGCATGAAACATGGTATTCGGTTGTGCCACATACTTCCATGGTTGTGTAGCACCATTCTTTTCTCTACTATTCAGGAAAGCATTTCAGAAAGCAAATAAGTGAGAGGGATCATATTGTAGGAATAAACTTGTATCTGTTTTAACTTACTTAAAAAATAAATTAGTGGCCTACTTTACTTACTCGTGAAAAACTCATAACTTTCACCACATTGCAACTCAGAACTGTTGTAATGCACTGTAAGCTCCTTAGACAGGATGCAAATCTTTTCTATGCTTGATTCCCTGTACTTGGCATGGTTCATGGCACTAGGTAGACATCCAAAGGTGTCTGTTGATTAGACTTCAGTATATTTCCTTATAGTGAATATTAATAATCTGCTCTCTAATAACTTCTGTTAGGTTTTATTTAAGTCATTTCTTCAAAATAGGAAAACAAAATATATATAACATAAATATGTTATATATACAACATATTATGCATAACTATAATAGTTTCTAAGATTATTCTACAAAATATTTTAACCAGGGATAAATATAGCTGAATGGAAGATCACTACTAGCCTGAGTTTTAGTTATTGAGAGCTGCTTTATAGAAGGGAGAATTTCTAATTGTGTATAGACTGGGTTATGGACATTTTAAAAGAATAAAGACTGACTTCTGTGCAAAATTTCACTTTCTCTTCTTAATGCCCTTCTTCTTAGTCTCTAGTGGCCTGCTACACCTGAATTAGCCCTACCTTCCCAACCCCATCCCAATCTCACTGCCTTTACAAGTGGAGAAAGAGTTTATGGTGCTGTTTCTCTCCCTCCCCCCCCCTCTCTGTTAACTGTAGTAGGAAACTTTTTTTTCATGTATAATATATATTGCTTGCGAATCATCACTATCATTGGCAACTATGATTTAATATTTTTTTAAAAAGTGAAAAAGCATCTAGCCTTGGTATCATCTTTGATTCTTACCTTTCACATTCCACACAGCACATATATCAGAACATTGTGTTAGCTATACTTTCAAATTTTTGCCAGAATTTGATCATTTCCCGGTACTTCCTCCACCTCTGCCTTGGTCTTGGCTAATATCATTTCTCTGAAGGATACTGAATTGGCCTCCTAACATGTCTTCCTGCGTAACCCCTTGGCACCCCCTACAATCTATTCTCTACTCAAAACTCAGAGGGATCCATTTAAAACATAAGTACATCACATTCCTTCCTCCAAGTCATCCAGCGTCTTCTCAACTTATGCAGAATAAAAACTATGTGATTATAATGACCTATGATCTCCTATAGCACCCAGCCCCTCATGCCCTAACTTCTTCTCCTGCTATTCTCCATACTTGATAACTCCACATATTAAATACCCCAGGGCCTTTGCATTAGCTGTTTCTTCCACATAAAATGCTCTTCCCCCAGTATCCATGTAATTCACTTTCTTACTTCTTTTAGTTGTGTTTAAATGTCACTTCTTATCAGAAAGAACCTCCAGACCATCAGCTAACTGCCTTTCTTGACCAGGTTTCTCATCTAAATCATAGAACATTAAAAAAAAAAAAAAAGATGTGATTTTTCTGGATCCCAAAGATGGTGCAGGATTAGTACCATTCTAGATGCATAGGAGAAAAGTTAATTCACTAGATGCAGTAGATGCCTTGGGGTATGAGGACTTAGAATTTTTACACAACCCCAGTTGAGAAAGGTCATCCCTCCTCTTGCAGATGCATCTATTTCTCTGATCTTGTTTCCTTTATACTATCTAAATATGTGTGTATCCTCTATGTAATGTAAAGAGAACTAGACTTGGAATCTAAGTCTCTGACTTAAGGTCTTTTCCCTTAACTTATACTTGTGCATTTTGGCTAGTTCACTTAGAACCTCTAGGTCACAATTTCTTCATGAGAATAATGATTATATTAACTTCTTCAACAAGCTTTGGGAATGAAATTATAAATATCAAATTATTTTTAGAAAGCTTTAAACCTAGGCTACAAAATGATAATAATTAATATTTCTACTATTTTAATTAATTTTAAATTTTAAATTATTCGAGCCTCATTAAAAAAAACAACATGATATATGTTAACAGCTATATACTACTACCTCCATGTTAATGAGGTAATGAATGTGCCTGGCTCATCATAAGCACTTAGTAATTGGTAGACATTATTATTATATTAAATATTTTATAGCCTGCCCTTCCAAACTTGAAAATGAAATCCTTCTTCCCCCAGTCACCATTCCTAGAGAAGTTTCTTATCTTAAGATGTTTAAGTGCTGATACTTTTCTTCTTCATCTCGTATATAATTTCCATCACAAACTTTATTTCTCTAAGAATATTATAAAATCCTGAGACTTCCTTTTCAAGTAAAACTCCTTTTAACATCCTACCTCATCCTAAATATATCTTCTCTTTCGGGGGCTGATTTTTTTATACCATGCAAAACTCCAGGGAGAAACAAAGTCATTTAGCAGGGGGTAGGAAATCCAAATATTTACAATTATTTTAATTTTTAGCTTCTTGATCTGATATTTTAATAGAAAAAGACATACTTAAACACATAAAACACAGAAGAACATAGGCCATAGCAGAAATATATAATACCCGTAGCATCTAGAACTATCACAAAATTCTGCAAGGAACTCAAATATAGTATTCAATGATTGTACTTTCTGAGATCCTGAGGGACCCACAAATATAAAATAAGAAATAGATTGTCTACTTAGAAGGATACAACTCAAGGAATCTGTCCATGTCTGATGGGTTGGTGGTATTGAGCTGGTGGGCATTTTTCTGCACCGTTTCATACTGAAAATATAATCCAAATAAAACAATCATGGCAATCTCCAGGCCAATGGTCACAAGAGAGAATTTGAACCTCATGTTTGTGGCAAAGCCCAGAGGCACACTAAAGTCTTCGCAGACTGTGGAAGGTTGATAAGAATAGAGGTTTGCTCTGTGAGTGGACTAAGGTTGCATGCTCAAGGCACCCCAATGACTTGGCAAAAAAAAAAAAAAAAAAAAAAAAATGTCAAAAGTGGTTAAAAGTTCTGGCCCATTAGGGAGAATTATGCTCTGAAATTCCATATGAATGCTGGTCTGAAGATTAGATATATAATACATTGGATTGGAAGAAGCAAGATGATAAAGTTGATCTATTGCATCTATGTGTCTAGAATCCAATTTAACTTAATTCAACCTCTGCTGAGCATTCTGGGGTCCTGACACCAGTCCTTCGTTTTAGGGCGGAGTTACTGGAGGACAACAGTTCAAGATGCTTCTATCTCAGCCATGGGAAATTCCACCCCAGAGACCTGGATGGTAGGTGGAGCCACAAGTCTGGAATTAGACAAACCTGGCTGGAATGTTGGCTTTATCACTTACTAGTTGTGGGACCTGGGGAGGTCACATGACCTTCTCTGGTCCCTAGTTTCTTCCTCTGTACATACCTCAGCAGAGTGTTACGAGAGATTAAGCCTTTAAGCACTTTGCACAAAGCCAGGGTTACTGGAATTTTTAAAAGGTAGGTGTTCTCATCACCCAGGAGAGTTTTCTGTGTAGCCAGGTTGCTGGGAATGGGCCTGAGGTTCAGATGTAACCTGGACCCCCGGTGCTGTCTCAACATACAGCTGCTTGGCCACAGCTCCCCAAGGCACTCAGCCAGAGCTGATGGCCGGAGATCCCTCTTGCCAAGTAACTTAGAACTCTGGACCTCATTTCCTCATCTTTTAAAATGGAAGGTGAAGAGTTAAAAAAGAAAAGAAAAGAAAAGAAAAAACTATTGTCAAGGGCCTACTGGAATTCCCCCTGAAATCTTTTCCACGTGCCTGAGGGGAGAAGCAAGGAGCAAGGACACCAAAATGGCTTCTCAGGGAAGGAGAAGCACTGTGGGCAGAGAAGCATTTCCAGTAAATCGACTTTGACTTCTTTTCCAGATTGGTCAAAATCACAGGCTCACAGGATGCCAGGGCTGGGAGATGCCACAGGTCACGGAGTGACGCTGTCTACTTCACAGGCAAGAACACCAAGGCCAGAGCAACTGAACAATGTGAGGGAGCAGACACTAGGACTACAGCGGAGTCCGAGCTGGAACCCAGGTCCTCAGACAGGTGAAGGAATATCCTGATGTTCTAACTTACAAGTTTTGGAAACACAGTTCTGGGTTGGTTCTGGTCTGAACTTTTTCACTGACTTCTTTTCTTTGGAGAACCAAAATAGCTTATGATTGAGGAGTAAGTATTAAGGTTGCAAATCAGTGCAACTCAGCTTCATGACATTGCCCCAGTATTATAGGGAGGTCAGTGGAGGCTGGGTCATGTCTATCTGGAGGTGGTGGTGAGAGGAGGAGGACTTGCATGTCCTCTCGGCTTCTGTTGCAGCAGTTGCCCTCAGGGTGTGTGAGGAGGTGGCAGGATGAAGCTGCAGAGACAGGGCCTCCAGTCCACCAGACTCTGTTGCCTTGACCTCCAGGTGAAGTAGAAGCATCCACGGGGAGCAGTGTATCCCTGGGAGGCTCAGCTGGCATTGCTGATGGGGTTCTGAGGGGCGCCCAGCAGTCTCTCATGCTCACTCTCCTCTGCTGGGAACTGGCCCTGGGACAGGCGGGTCAGCAACTGGTGGTGCCACCCATTGTAGTGAGCGGTACCATCAAGGAGACGAGGAAGCTAAGGACTTGAGGAGGCTGGAAGGCCACCAGCCCAGCACAGGCTCAGTGCTAGAGTTCCTTTTAACCTAATTAAGCACGTACTTCTTGAGTGTTTATTGTTTACCAGGCCCTGTACTAGGTAGCATAAGAGATACAAAACTAAACAAATATAGAATGAGTCCTTGAGGAAGTCAGGAATCTAGTTGGGGAGACAGAAATATAAGGAAATGATTTTTTCCACACAAAGAGAGGAATAATACATAGTATTCATAAAATATTAGAGAATGTGAATGAAACAGCAATCCATTTTGCTTTGGGCCATGAACACTAGCAGGGAAAATGATATTGGATGTGGGCACTGAAAAATAAATGGGCTTTCACCTGTTAAACAGAGAGATGGACGGGCACAGGCCTGGAAGAACATGGCTATGTGAAGAGCAGCAATTAGGCACAGCTGGAATACAGGGGCCATGGGGAGGGAAGGCAGGGAGCGGCTGGAGATAAAGCTCTAAAGGTCGCTGGGGCTAGGTGTTCAATCCTGAGGCTGTCAGATGTTGGATATTATC
>JAKSZT010023082.1:0-156306 GCA_026826555.1 Tolypeutes matacus
TTCTTCATGATTGGATGTAGGTGATGCACTTCCCCCCCTCCCTTTTTTTTTTATTAGAGCACTTGTAGGATTACAGAACAATCATACAGGAAGTAGAGTCCCCACCCCATCCCCTGACCCACACATATGTGCAGTTTTCCCTATTATTAACATTTTACATTAGTGTGATACCTTTGTCACACGAATGAATCAATCTTTTTATCATTGTACTAACTGTACTCCATAGTTTACATTAGGGTGCACTCTTTGTGTTGTAAAGCATTTGTGACAAGAAGGTCCCAGAATATGTGTCCTTCAGTGCATGATATCAGGAGACTCATAATGTAAGTGATCTCATTACCAGCGAGGTTAACCTTGACCACATGGTTCAACTTGGGTGTGCCTTTGTAATTACTAAATATTTTGGGAAGATACTTTTTTTAAGCTATGCAAAACCCTATTTCTGCTTACACTTTTGCACTAATTTTAACATCTATTAATAATTCTTGCCTGAAACAATAATAACTGTCCTGGTTGCCAAATGGTGATTCTCTCTTTCCATTATTTCTTCTACATTTTGTCATTGAAATTCTATCCTAAGGAAAAGCTTTTCCTTCTCTCCTATTCATATATTTATTCCGTTATTTATTTATATCAGTATGGACTCGTGGATATTTATTTTACTCTATGGGCTATAATCCATTACTTCCATTATTTGCTTTGTTGCTCATGTCATCCCAGATTTGGTCATTTGGGGGTGCCTTCAAGTTGGCTCCTGTGTGTTCTCCACATGTCCCCATGATTTTACAGCACTTTTAGTTTCTGACACCACAAGATGTTTCAGGCTGTTGTCATTTCTCCAAAGAGTCCCAATTCCCTTTATTGGAGAACAATAATTTGAAACCAAGATTTGGGCACTACATACGCTCATTGCTACTGAGGCATCATTGAACTTCATCAAAGTTAAAACTTTCTGCTCTGCAAAAGACACTGCTAAGAGGTGTTATTCACCATTGCCAAAAGCTGGAAACAACCCAGGTGTCCATCAACTGATGAATGGATAAATAAACTGTGGTGTATACACACAATGGAATATTATGCAGCTGTAAGAAGAAATGAAGTAGTAAAGCATATGGCAACATGGATGAACCTGGAGGACATTATGTTGAGTGAAGCAAGCCAGGCACAAAAGGAGAAATACTGTATGATTGCACTATTACGAACTAAATGTATTGTGTAAACTCATGGAGTTAATAAGAGAATATGGGTCACCAGAAAGTAGAATGAGGTTAGAGAATGGAAAGCTGAAGTTTAATCTGTACAGAATTGGTAAAAAGGTTGTTAATAAATCCTTGGAAACGCATAGAAATGGTGAAAGCAAATCATAGTGTTTGTAAGTAGCAGTGCTGATATTATGGGAATGACAGTGGTTGAAAGGGAAAGTCTAAGGTCATGTATATCACTAGAAGGAAAGCTAAAAAAAATGTGACATGGGACTGTATAGCATAGCGAAACTGAATATGAAATATGAGTAGAGTAATACTGTATATATAAGACCGTTTTTCTTGAAACAGAACAAATGTGCATTAATGACACAAGATGTTAATATCAGGGCAAAAATACAACCAAAGCAAACTATGGACAATAGTGTATAACGATCTTCCATTAAGGGTAAAAAAAAAAAAAAAAAAGAAAGAAAGAAAGGAAATATGCTCAATGAAAGAAACTAGACAACAGGTACTACACATGGTTTGACTTTATCTATACAAGATATAAATACAAATAAATTAGAAAGACAGAAACAGAATAGCATCTATGTACATCAGGAGAAGCATAGAGAGATTGAGAGGTGGTTATTAAGGGGTTGAGTTTGTCTCTTTATTATTATTACTGTTATTATTATTATTGGAGTAATGAAAACATTCTAATAATGACTGAAGTGATGAATGCACAACTCTGTGATTATACCAAATGCTATTGATTGTCCACTTTGGATGGATTGTATACTTTACGAATATGCATCAATAAAATTGATTTAAAAAAAAAAAAAAAACACTGCTAAGAGAACGAAAAGACAAGCCACCCGCTGGAAGATAATATTTGCAAAACACATACCTGATAAAGGACTTGTACCCAGAATATATAAAGAAATCTGAAAGCTCAATAATAAGAGAACAAACAACCCAATAATAAAAAAAAAAAAAAAACAGGCAAAGGATTTGCACAGACACTTCACCAAAGAAGAGACACGAATGATGTTATGAGCTGAAGTGTGTCGCCCAAAAAGAAATGTTCAAATCCTAGCTCCTGGTCCTGTGGATGTGACCCTATTTGGAAAGAGGATCTTTGAAGTTGCGATTAGTTAAAATGAGACCAGGGGAGCAGATGTAGTTCACGTGGTTGAGCGCCTGCTTCCCATGTATGAGGTCCTGGGTTCATTCCCCTGTACCTCCTCAGGGAAAAAAAGAGAGACCAAACTGGATTTTGGTGGGCCTTAATCCAGTGTGACTGGTGTCCTTATAAAAAGGAGAGACAGACTGAGGCAGAAATTGAAGTCCATGGATTGCTGGGAAACCACCAGAAGCTAGGAAGAGCCAAGGAAGGATTGTCCCCTAGAGATTGCAGACTTCTAGCCTCCAGAATTGTGAGATAAGAAATTACTGTTGTTTTAAGCCATCCAGTTTATGGTATTTTGACTTGGCAGTCCCAGGAAACCAAGGCAAATGGCAAATAAACATGTGAAAAAATGGTGAACACTAATAGTCATTAGGAAATGTGAATTAAAACCACAACAAGTATTTTAGTCTGTTAAAAAATATACCCGAAATGGGTTGGCTTTTACAATGGGGATGTATTAGGATGTAGGCTTATAGTTTCAAGGCAGAGAAAAAATGTCCAAATCAAGGCTTCATCAGGTGATGCTTTTCTCCCCAAAGCCCAGTGGCCAGCAATCCTGGACTCCTCTATCACAGGGGAAGGCAGCATCTGCTGGTCTCTCCTTCCTCTCCCGGTTTCATTGCTTTCAAGCTTCTTGGTTCCACGGCTTTCTCTCTCAGCTTCTGTGGGTTTCTCTCTGTGTCTCTCTCCATATTCCTCCCATTCATAAAGTACTCCAGTATGAGGATTAAGACCCACCCTGGGCCATACAATCTAATCAAAGGCCCTTGACTGAAGTAACCTAATCAAAGGGTCCCGCCTCCAATAGATTTACACCCACAGGAACGGATTAGTTCTAAAGACATGATTTTCTGGGGTCTACCCAGCTTCAGTCACAATAAGATATCACTATATACCTATTAGAATAGCCCAAATTAAAAACAAACCAACAAAAAAGAAAACTTACAATACCAAGTGCTGACAGGAATCCTGACCAACTAGAACTCTCTTACTCTGCTGGTGGGAATGCAAAATGACATGGAAAACAGTTTGGCAGTGTCGTATGTTAGACATATACTTACTACACAACTCAGCAATCTCACTCCAAGTATTTATCCAAGAGTAATGAAAACTTAAGTTCGCACAAAAGCCTGTACATGAATATTTATATTAGCCTTCTTCATCATCTCCAAAAAACTGGAAACAATACAAATATCCTTCATTGGAGAATGGAAAGATATACTGTGATACACCCATACAATGAAATACTGCTTAGTAATAAAATGGAACAAACAACTGATACATACTACAACTCGGAGCGATTTCAAGTGCATTGTTTTAGGTGAAAGAAGCCAGATCCCAAAAGCTACACCCTATATGATTCCATTTACATGGCATTCTGGAAAAGGTAAAACCATAGGGACAGAAATCACATCAGTGTTTGCCAAGACCAGAGTTTGAAGAAGGAATCATTACAACGGGGCACCGGGGAACATTTTGGGTTGATGGAAATGTTCTATATCTTGATTGTCATGGTAGTCACATGACTACTACATGTAGCATGCCATGGTGGTTACATGCATTTGTCAAATCTTATAGACCTTGATATGGGTTGATCTGTGCCCCTCCCCGCAAGAGATATGTTCAAGTCCTAACCGCTGGTCCATGATTGGGAACTTATTTGGAAATAGGGTCTTTGAAGAAGTGATTAGTTAAGTTGATGCCAAACTGGATTAGGGTGGGCCCTGATCCAATATGACTGCTGTCTTTCTCAGAAGAAATTTGGACATGGGGACAGATACTGGGGAGGCAGAGATTGAAGTGTGGCAGCTGCAAGCCAAGGAACACCAAAGTTTGCCAGCAAACACAAGACACTGAGAAGAGGCAAGGAGGGATGCCCCTTACAGGTCTCAGGGAGAGCATGTCCTGCCCACACCCTGCATTTAGGCTTTTAGGCTCTGGAACAGGGAGACAATACATTGCTGCTGTTTAAGCCACCCAGCTTGCAGTAGTTTGTTGTGGCGGCCATAGGAAGATAAGACAGACCTATACACCAAAAAGAGTGAATTTAACTATATATAATTTATTCCTCAGTAAAAAAAAAAAAAAAAAAAAAACGGGGAGAGGAAGACAGAAATTCAAATCACACCGCTGAAACTACAATCCAAATGATCTGTGTCTTGTCAAATGCTGCCCACAACACTTAACACGGCGCCATTTAAATTTTCTCTATCACATTTATTTATTATCTATAACGACAATTATTCTTCCTGTGATTCCGTGATCGTAGTCCCTGAAGTAGCCACGAAGCATCATGTGGATAAAGTACCTTGCATATTTGGAACAGGGTTTTACCAGAAAAGACAAAGAAAGCAGCTATTCTTCTACACTGATAAAAGGTGTAAGAAGTAAACCATGTTAAGAGGCTTAGAGGCCTGAGCTCTGGAAATCTTAATTTAAGAGACGCAGGTGGGCCGATTACTCCCTTTGAATAAAAGGCAGGAAATCTTCCCCGGCTTTGTCCAAGCCAGTGGGTCGTTTTGAACAAATCTGTTCAGAACAGCAATTCCTCAGGGCAACAAGCACTGCTCATTACTGGGATGGGGAAGGGCTGCCGGCCCACCCTGAAGAAGGGCTTTCTCTTCTGTCCCCCTCTGAACCCCAAGTCAGATGTGTTCTTGTCCTAGTGTCCTTCTCCCTTCCTCCAATCAAGCCCACATCTCGTTCTCCATCCAGTGTGAATTCCTTACAGCTCAGCCTGCACTATTTAGGTCAAGGGTCCACAAACTATGGCCCATGGGCCAAGTCCAGCCTGCCACATGTTTTTGTAGGACCCAGGAGTGAAGTGGCTTTTTACATTTTTTCAATGGTTGGGAAACAATCAAAAGAAGAATAACCCTGAATCTCAACAGAGTTGCAACTCCTACTCTCCCGTTCATCGGACTCACTCAGGACAACTAACAAGGAGATGATGCTGGATAACGCCCACCTCAAGGAACAGAGAGAGTCTGAAACTGCAAGCAAGATAGTCACATTCATCTGCCCCATGGGATCTAAGCCCCCTCTCAATTAGAGGTGGAGTAGGCATCACCATCCCAGAATCCTCAGGAATGGAGAAGGAATGATGGACTACAGTGGACTTACTATTATTCTACTATAGACTTATTATGATTCTAGCAATGGAAGAACTTTTTAAAAACAATTTATTGAAGTATATCATTCATACATGAACATACATAAACTATAAGTGTTCAGTAAACATCGTGAACTTACAAAACAAACATGCATAACATCACGCGGGGCTCGCACACATCACCCCCCCACACAAACACCCCGCATTGTTGTGAAACATTTGTTTACAAATCATGAAAGAGCATCGTCAAAGTATTACCACTTTTTTTTTTTTTTTTCCACCGGGAGGTCCCAGGGATTGAACCCAGGTCCCTCCATATGGGAGACAGATGCCCAACCGTTTGAGCCACATCCGTCCCCCAAAGTATTATTACTAACTATAGTCCGTGTTTTCCTCCCCTATACATTTTTTTAAGGATTTATTTATTTATTTATTTATTTACTTTTAACCATTCCCCACCCCCGCCCCTGTTTTTGCTATTTCTGTGTCCATTTGCTGCACAACTCTCTGTGTCCATTTCCTGCCCTCTCTTCTCACCCTTCTTCTCCTATCTTCACTGGGATTCAATCCTCGGAAACTCCAATATAGGAGAGAGGTGTCCTACCACCTGTGCCACCTTAGTTCCTGGTTTTTCTGTGTGTCTCGTCTTGGCTTTCCCTTGTGTCACTCTCCTGCTACATCATCTTGCTGCATGGCTCATGGGGCCTGGCAGCTCACCCACGCACGGGGCCTGGCGGCTCACCTGGGGCCTGGCGGCTCACCTGCTCGTGGGGCCTGGCGGCTCACCTACTTGTGGGGCCTAGCGGCTCACCCGCACACAGGGCCTGGTGGCTCACACACATTCTATATTTTTCTTTTTTTTATTTTTACCGGGAGGTCCTGGGGATCAAACCCAGTTCCCTCCATAAGGGAGATGGACGCCCAACCACCCGAGCCACATCCGTCCCCCTGCTATATCTCTTAAGGTTGACCAAAGATACCCAAAATTACAGTCTTTGCCCATACAGGATGGTCATATAATAAATCAGGCTTAGTTTATCACCAGCATTCTAAAAACCAGACTTAGGGAGAAAAACTAGGTCTGGGGACATATGCATGGTTTCTAATGTAGTGAATGTCTAGCCTACCCTGATTATGGAAGAACTTTTATCATTGATGTGGAGGCAGTGGCCACTGGAGGTTCTGAGGAGAGAGAGAGGGAAAAATTGGTATAATTTAGGGGCATTCTCAGGACTTGGGAATTGTCCTTAATGACATTGCAATGACAGATACAGGCCATTATATATCTTGCCATAACCTACAAAAATATGCAGAAGAGAGTGTAAACCACAATGTAAACTACAATCCACGCTCAGTGGCGATGCTCCAAAATGTGTTCATCAGTTGTAACAAATGTACCACACTAATGAAGGAGGTCGTTAATGTGGGAGGGGGAGGGAGCGGGGCATATGGGAATCCTCTATATTTTTTATGTAACATTTATGTAATCTAAGCATCTTTTAAAAAAAAATTTAAAGTATATATATATATATGAAGAAGAACATTTCTTCAGGCATGAAAATCATATGAAATTTAAATTCTGGTGTCCATGAATAAAGTTTTATTGAAACACAGGCATGCCTGGTCATTACTGTATTGTGTGGGGCTGCTCTTGTGCTACAACAGCAGAGCTGAGTACTTGCAACTGGGAAGGCAGGGCCTAGTAGCATCCCTGGACTCCACCCACTAGATCATGTCGCTATGACATCATAATCAACTGCACACTTGCATAAGACGTTTTACTAAGCAGGATAAAGACATGTAGCATTGCAGTAGGCAAAGAAATAATTTGAGGAGGAAATAGATTTCTGGTTACTGAAACAATCCACTTAAGTATACTATAGTTGTACACACTGGCAGGAAATTTGTAGAATCTAAAACAATAAAAATTTACTAAGTATTATTTCACAATATCCAGTCACTCAACTCCAAGAATATTTTACCAATCTATCAACTCTATAAGTCACATTTTCTTTCTAATATGAGTAGAAGTGTAACAGTCATCTCCAGAGGTTGGGATGCGAAGTTATACCGATTCTGGGCCTATGTCTACTCATCTATTTATATTCTATAATCGCTCATATTTTCCTTTGATAGTAATTAGATTTTGAGGTCAAATGATACAACAAAAAGGATGCTGGACCAAGAATAGGATCTAGAGTCCAAACATCTGCATATAAATTTTGGTTCTACCACTTATATTGGATGCATTTCCTAACACCTTGGAGCCCCAGTGTCCTGATCTGTAAAGTGGGAATGAAAATAACACCTCACAGGAATTCGGTGAAGTAGTAATAAGTATGTGAAAGCATGCTTGTGTTATGATGGGAAGGCTGGGTATTCCAGGATGACTGCTGTATGAGAAATCACCCCAAATCTTAGCTGTATAAGCAACCACTTAGTATGCTCACAGACTTTGTAGGCCAGGAATTTGAACAGGGCACAGTGGGGATGGTTTGTCTCTGCTCGACAATGTCTGGGGAAGTTTCAAAGGCTGGGGAGGGAATGACTGTGGCTACAGTTATCTTGAAGGCTTCCTCACTCACATCTGGTGGTTGAGGCTGGGTGTTGGCTAGAACACCTACACATGCCTCTCCAAGTGGTCTCTCCATGTGTTCTTGCTTGAGCTTCCTCACGGCATGGTGACAGGGTTTCAAGAGTGAATATCCCTAGAGAACGGGGGGAAAGTGCGTGACACTTATGATCTAGCCTGAAGGTCATAGCGTGTCACTTCTGCCATATATTAATGGTCAAGGCAGTCACAGTTTCCCCAGGGTTCATGGGGAAGAGACATAGACCTCACCACCCAATGCAGGGAGTGTCAAAGTCACACTGAAAAAGAGCATGTGGGATGGGAGATATCATTGTGACCATCTTTGGAAAATACAACCTGCCACTTTGGGACAGATGCCAAACCAATGAGGAACTATGTATTCTTAGTGCCTGGCTGGAGGAAGAGCAAGAAGGAAAAATCAAGGGTTTGCCAAGATTTCGAGTCTGGGTAGTAAAAAAGAAAATCACAAAAGGGAAGGCTTGAGACAGAGCTAGTTTTGGGGAAAAGAGTATTTCAAAAGATGTTTCCAGTAGCTCTGCCCTTTAAGTCTGAAGAACATCTGAGTATATTTTTTGGCATAAATAAAGGAGTCAAGAAGGAGAGTGAAGACAGAAAATGGAGTGGGGGGGGGTTGGGAATTAATAGTGCAAAATCCTGGAGGAGAGGGATGTAGCCAAATACTCAGGTGGAGGTTAAGCTTCAAAAGGAAATAAAAGGAGAGGAGGGGAGAAAGAGAGCAGAATTCTGAAATACAGAGAGGAGATATTTTGTGGTAGAGAGAAGGGAAAATGACAGATCACAAGCTGAATGGCCTGTCTTCTCAGGGAAAGGAGGTAAGAAAATCACCTGAAATTAAGATGAGATGCCTTAAGATCCTTAAGGAATAGAAATGTCTAGGCAAGAAATTGCATAGGATGTTTTAAGACATGACTCAAGTACAGTATTTACTATTAAAAGTAGTTAAAAGATTGGCAAAAACAGTGGGGCTCCTGAGGACTCTAGCGACATCTAGGCACTATAAGCAGGGCAGACAATCTTAGGAATTCGACACCCTGTCAGTGGGTCTTACTTTGGAATTTATGCTCCCCAATGTAACAGAGTTAGACTTGTTTATATTTTCCCTACACGTGGCTCTTCTGCCCCTTTTATTTGAACCTGTAAGTAGTACTATACTTGTTAAATATATGTCCCAGAGACATATATTTGGTCTGTTCATGTGCTGGTTGAGCCCTGAAATCTCAGCCGAGTTGCAACATCTACTCTCCAGTTCATTGGACTCTCCCAGGACAACGAACAAGGAGATGATGATGGACAACGCCCATCCCAAGGAACAGAAAGTGTCTGCAACTACAAGAAGACAGTTGCATCTATCTGCCCCATGGGATCTAAGCCTGCTCTCAATCAGAAACAGAGTGGGCATCACCATCCCCGAATCCTCAAAATTGGGGAAAGAACAATGAACTAAAGTAAACTCATTATTATTCTATTATAGACTTACTATTATTCTAGCAATGGAAGAACTTATGACATTGATATAAAGGTAGTGGTCATCAGAGCCTCTGAGGGGAGGGAGAAGGAAGAATAAGTGTACCACAGGGGCATTTTGGGGACATTGGAATTGTCCTGCATGACAGTGCAATGACAGATACAGGTCATTTTATACATTTTGTCAAAACCTATAAAAGTATGCAGGGCAAAGTGTAAACTATAAGTAAAGTATAGTCCATGGTTAGTACAATGCTCCAGTATGTGTTCATCAATTGTAACAAATGTAGCACACTAACGAAGGATGTTGTGAATGTGGGAAAGCGTGAGAGGGGGAGGGGGGGCATATGGGAAGCCCCCATTTCTGTATGTAACATTTATGTAATCTAAAGCTTCTTTTTTTACAAATTGTTTTTTTTTTAATTGGCAAAATGATGATTGTTGCTGATGTTGGATGATGGAGCCGTGGGAACTTCTGATACTGTTCTCACTGATTTTGTGTATGTTTGGAATATTCATAATAAAAAGTTGAAATTGTTGTAAAAGGTATCGAGTGAAACACTTCTTATTTCTGGCTGTTTACGGCTTTCCTAATGTTGCATTCTTATTTGTGGGTTGCCAACAAACATGTTTCCCTCGGGTCAACGGCTCTCAAAGGAGAAAGGATTTTCAATTTATCTCACACTCAATGCTGCCCTGAATAAAAATTCAATTCAAATATACAAGTAAAATCCTCCAGTGCTTTTTTTGAATGCCTGTAACATATCTTGGTCAAGTTCTGAAATAGTTTTGCTCATTGCCCCTAACAGCACATTACTGGGTTTTTGTTTTTGTTTTTGTTTTTGTTTTTTGAAGTAAAGTATTTTTTATCTCCTTCAAATATTATAACTTAAGACAACCTGGCTGCAGGTTGGATTCTAGTTGGTCTTCTCCACAGTCCTGCCTAAGTGGAGAATATCATTGAGTTTCTAATCTTGCTAAATTTCTTCCTGGTATTAGGAAAACATTGAGCTGGCAAAATAAAGAGCTCAAATCTCAGAAAACTATTCGAGTGCTATGGAATCCTGTATGCTTCAAAGCCCTAACCATCAATTCATTTATACTCTTGGGAATTGAATGGAACATATAAGGAAAGAATATTCTTGTCCTGTACAAAATTGTCACAGTCAGCTAGCAAGAAAGACTGAAGATTGAAGAAATATCTATGATGCAGCCACTTGGTTTCTTGAAGTATGTCAGTGATACCCAGAATTCATCAAGTTCATGGTTCCACATTTTGGATTATGAAAAGTGATTAGGCATGTGCATGACTGGGGTCTTAACCAACTTTTCTTTTCCAGCATGATATAAGGAATAATAAATTGTCATAAATAGTGTGTGACTCAAACCAATGTTATTCTGAAAAAATAGCTAGTGAGTTTTAGAAATCAGATGACAAGAACTCAAAACCTTCAGGTGATTTTTTTTTAAAAGATACTTGTAAGTATCTCAAAAGTAGAGGAGTGGGAAGCGGCTGTGGCTCAATCAGTAGGGCTCCCGTTTACCATATGGGAGGCCCCGGGTTCGGTTCCCGGGGCCTCCTGGTGAAGGCAAGCCCGCCCGCACAGCGTGGTTAGCTGACCCAGCAAGCACAAGCGGCAAGGGGGGAATAAATGAATAAATAAATAAAATCTTTAAAAAAAAAAAAAAGTAGAGGAGTTTCTGGGGAGCAGGCGTAGCTCAGTGGTTGAGTGCCTGCTTCCATTGTATGAGGCCCCGGGTTCAATCCCCGATATCTCCTTTAAAAAATAAAATCTAATTTAAAAAGTAGAGGGGTTTCAAGTCTAGCTTTCCAGCTTTAGCTCTTACCAAACCATCTGTATGGTGGACCAGGCTTCTGTTCAGGAAAGGAACACTAGAATGAAGAACATAAGTAATACTGAGGATGGAAAATCTCAGCAGGATAGAGGGAGAGAGAGAGAAAACGAGGGAGATTCATAGGAGGGAGAACTCCGAAGCACAAACTCCAGGTGTGAGGGAGGGTGGGGATCCTGCGGCCCTTTCTGAGGAGGCAAATTATTTCTTTCACATCAGGATAGCAACATGCAGGCAGCAAATGGGAAATTCTTCAGCCAAATACATTTTACTGGGCAAAATAATGCCCGGCTAATGTCGCTCCGTAACATTTGACAGCAGTTTGAAGAATTTTTTTTTTAAAAAAGACTGATATCAAATGCCAGTGTCTTCTGACACCATGCCTCCCTTGGCTGACATCAGTCATGAGTTGCTGTCCATAAAGAACTTTTTTCCTTGATGGAGAAAGAAAGCCAACAGCACATTACCTCGGTGTCTTACTAAACAGCAGTCCTGGGATTCATTTGCATGGACTACAGACTGTGTCTGGAGGCCTGAACCTGATTTTGATGTTCCAAAGATTGTAAAGAGGTGAAATACACGACAACTTAGGGAAAAGAGAGAGACTGAGAGTGAGGCTGGAGTGGAGGTGGTGGTCATTATTTTTTCTAACTCCCCTTGCTTCATTAGTGGCTAGAAACTACCAGGCAAATAAAACTAGACACTCTTAGTGGCCAGAGAAGAGTCATCTCATCCTTTCCTTTGTTGTGCTGGTGAGGCTCCAAAAGATCTAACAGGGAAAAAAAGAAGTCAGTGTGGGTTGGACCTAGTGGAGGGGGTACTCATGATTCTGCCCTTGTCAAGTCATCCCAGGAGAAAGCCTTGTGTGTGGACAGGTACACATTGCCACTCAGCCTTGTACTCTCCAGGCCAGGATGACACAGAACCCATGGCCCAACCTTGGTCCAGTTCCAAGCCCTGGCAGAGACTAGTTCTTGAGTTTAAAAAAAGTGAGGGGTAGATGCAGACAGCATTGCAAGGCGAGTCTCTAGACACCAAGTCATTGTTCACTCAGAAAAAATGATTCCAGGTGTCAAACATGAAGGTATGAGTTGAAAAGCAACCAGAACTTTTGTGTCCAGACCTCTCCAACTATGGATGGTCCCCCAAAAAGATGTCAACGTCCTAGTCCCCAGAACCTGTGAATGTTACCTTACATGGCAAAAAGGACTTTACAGATGTGATTAAACTTAAAGATCATGAGATAGGAACATTATCCTGAATTATCCAGGTGAGTTCAAAGTAATCACAAGGGTCCTTACAAGAGGGAGGCAGGAGGGTCAGAGTCAGAAAGAAGGTGATGTGCTGATAGAAGCAGAGGGGCAGAGAGAGAGATTGGAAGATGCCACGCTGCTGTTCTTGAAAACAGAGGAAAGGGCCATGAGCCAAGGAAAGCAGGTGGCCTCCAGAAACTGGGAAAGACAAAGAGCTTCCACAAGGAAATCAGTCCTGCAAACCCATGTCTGACCTTCAGAGCTATAAGATAATGAATCCCATGTCATGTGAAGTCACTAAGTTTTGGTACTTTGTTACAGCAGCAATAAAACTGAAGACAGCAATAGCCTATGCAGACAAGATAAGGCCAATTTACTCCCCATCTCACTTGCCAGTAGAAGCGCAGGCTTTGTCATGACTCCCTTCCACAAAGAAAAGGAAGCACTGACTCCTCTGACAAACCTGCTTTGGTTGTTTCTTGATGCCCCAGTCTCCTGCTAGTTCCAGGCCACTCCTTCCCTCCACCCATGGGGCCCCTGTCAACCCTACTGCTGGTCACCACCCACTCCCAGGACTCACTTCCGTGCATCACTCCCTGGTATTGCTTTGCCCAAAGCATGGTCCTGGACTCCTTCCTTAATTTCCAAAGTGAAATGCAAGGCTGTGGCTTGTAATAATAAGAAAATAATAATAAAGTAAGACAGAAAATAAGAAGAAGTAATAATAAACTTAAGAACTGAGGAAATTACAATGCAGAAGTAACTATCTATGACAGGGCTCCACAGAAGCAGAACCTAAGACGAGGATTCTCATGTCTGGATTTTTGGAGAAGAGAAGCAGGACAGGGCAGGGGCAGGAGCTAAGCAATCCTGGAGGTTTAGGGGCAGTCAAGGGAACTCTGGAGGACAGATTGCAGCACGGGATTAGTCCCACCTTGAAGGCGAGGGGGCCGGCCTTTTGTGTCATAAGTCAGTCATTGGCCACAGCCAAAAGGTGGCCTCATGGCGAAGGGATGGAGTGACATAACCTCCCCGATGAGATGCTCCCGTTCTGCTGAGGGCAATTCTCCGAGGAAAGAGGCATATGAGCTGCTAATAGGCAACACTCAGACGGCTGAGGGGTAGGGGCACAGGCCCTGATGGGGGTCTGGGCAGACACCAGTAGCAACTATAACTGAGACTTTAATAATTAACAAATGAGTATGATTACTAAATCCTTATTTAGATGCTTTTTCTTTATTTTTCCATTATGTTATAAAATAGCCAGCAGTTAATACCTGAAAATACTGAAACTAGCTAGATTGGTCCCACTCCTGTGTATGGCTACTCTAGTTGAGTCTTACCCTTGTGTATACTTTCTTTTTGTGGTGATTATTCCAAACTGGACTCACCCTTATTTATGGCTACTCTAAAATAGCCTCATCCTTGTGTAGACTTACTATTGTCATGGCAACCACTCCACCCTCCTGAAGCAGATTAGAAAGGGAATTAATAGATGGAATCTGGAACCCGGCCTTATCATTGGGCACTCCTGGGGGATTGATGGGTGGGGTAATCAATCAAAACAGCAAACAGCTGGAACTCCTCCCATGCCATTAGCAAAGGGGCAGAATAATTAATGGTTCAAAAAGCAAGCCCTCTCTTGCCTTTTGACCCCTATTCTGGCCTTCTTCACCCCCCGCATGGATCAACACGCAAGTAAAACCTGGGCATTTATCATCTATAATGGGCAATTGTAATCTGTAAATCGGCCCTTTTTATCACTCTTCAGCCCCTTCCTCTCTACCTGGGACCCGTGATCTGTTACTGTCTCCCATTTCTCTGCCCCCTACCTTAATAAGTTACTGGCCTAATCAATGTGGCATGCTCTTGAAATTCATTTCTTGCAGTTCAGCCAAGGAGCTAGACAAAATCTGGCTAGATATTTTGGCACTGCCATCCAGGAGGTTACTGGTGAGTGAAACTATGGCCTACAGCCTGTTTAATGCCCTCTTTTGGTTATCCATTTCAAACAGGTTTGCCTATGAGCTCCCACAGGAAGTAATCCCGGGAGGGAAGAGACTGGGGCATGGGAACTCTTTGGGTCCGCACTGCGCGCCCAGGCTTGTGAGACCTGACCCCAGCTGGGAGGTCAGAGGCACAGGGCAGGGACTCAAACCAGGGCCCTGCCAAGATAGAGGTTCCCCCGCCGAGCTCCGGGGCGCTGCAAAGCTTCTTTTTCCAGCCCTTTTAGCAGCCACCGGCTTTGCCCTCGGGCCTGGCTGCCGTAGTCTTCTCCTGCTCTCTCTGCCCAGCGGCAATGATGACAAATACTCAGAGCTGGGGGCTGACACCTCCCCACGGGCCCTGCCTTTACAGGCCCACCTTCCTATTGACCACACCTGGCTACCTGGTCTGGGGTGGGAAGGTGGCGGGCAGGGCCAAAGTGGATGATGTGGGTGGGGGGGTGTCACAGGCCAGGGCTCACTTGCATAATTAACCTTTACCCATGCTTTATCTTCCTACTTCCTACCACTGAATTTCTCATTAAGGGTTTGTGTTAAAATGCTCTGGAATGTCTTGAAAACTGTAAAACTGAAAATGCCTTTGCTAATGAGGAAGTTATTGCCTCAGGGCCCCAAGGCCTGTTAGCTAGAACAATTGATCTCTAATCACTTAATGGCCTTTTGGTGGCTGGTACTACTGGGAAACTACCAGACAGTAACGTCATAAAACTAGGACGGCTTTTAAGACCTCTGTAAAAATAGGAAGAAGAAGGTTTTTGCCCCTTCTCCAAGAAGGGGCAATATTCGACTTGGCAGCTTCAGTCCGAAATCTATTTGACCCTGAAATCTATTCGGTCTGTCTCACAAGTCCAGAACGACCCCGGAAACTCCCGGTGGCAGGGTCTCTGTGATGCCCGGGGTGGTGGGAACCCAGAGCAGCCAAACGTCCCCTGAGATTTAGCTCAGACGCTTCACTTTGAGTAACAGTGCAGTCAGTCGGGGACCCTGGAATGCCAGGGATGCTGAGAACCAGAGCAGTAAACTCTGACCAGCCCCCAAGAAATTCCTTGGGCCCTCCCATTCAGAAGGCAGCCAAACGTCCCCTGAGACTTCGGTTTGGGCAACTGCTCCCAAGGTCTCCCACCAATTTGGCTTGGTAGCTTTGGTCTGAACTTCCAGGATTTTCAGGCATCTCCCAAGACCCAGGTCAGCCATGGGGACGCCCGTCAGCATGGCCCTGGATTAAATTCTCAGGACGCTGGGACCAGAGCATCAGATCCAAATTATTTAGAGTGGTGAACGTTTTCGTCAGACTTGGACTCTGGGATACTGGGTCAGTGGACCAAAAAGCGTTTCTTTATTCTTCCTAGAATAGTGGGCATGGCCTCTAGGCTACCAGCAGACTCCCCATAGCAATATCTTCTCAGAGATCAGGAAATTTTGTCCATTGTTGGTCTATGTGGCCCAGTATAGCCGAGAGCAGCCTCTGTATGGGACCCTGAATTCCAGTTAAACCAGTGTAAGAGAAGAGGACAGATAGATCTGAGGGCCAGAAACCTCATGTCATGTCTCCTTAAAGAAAGAGGCAATACGCCTAAACTTCCATTAACTCCCTTTTAGAGGCAGCTTTCTCAGTTTAAACTCGGTTGTGCCTATTAAGGGGTGTGGATAGGGACCAAGATCCAGATGAGTTACTAAGCCTCTCCCGGAAAAGAAGAAACCTCATGTGCCATCAGTTAAGATCAAAAAGTTCCTAGAAATGCTAAGGATATAAAATTCTCTCTTCGGTTTTAATCTGTGCTTAAATTTGTATTCAACTTTGAAATCTGTGTTTGTCAGTTTGTTTGTGCGTAGGAAATAAGATTTGGGATTCACCTGTTACAAATTGGATAACAGTGAAAGGTAACCTAAAAATGAGTCTTTAAATGTTAATACTGTCTTGCAAGTGGATTTAATGTTTAAATGACAAGTGGAATTGGTTCAACTGCTGGAAAAGCAGGAAACTTAGCAAGGTTCTTACTAATAAAATTCTTGTGGCTTAGGTAATAAAGGTACCCAATTCACCTTAAAGTAAAAACTTACTAGAAACTGTAACTAAGAGTTAAGATCATTTATAGATGCCTTTATATTACAAAACAGCAGAAGGATAATAACTGAAAGTATAACTGTGTAGATTTAGCCTAAACCTACTATTGTAAGTGTAAATCTTAAACTGAATTTACCTTCGTTTATGGTCACTTCAAGCCCAGCCTCACCCCTTGCCTTTGCTTATGGTTATTTCATGACAACTTCTGCCCATAGCTCAGGGGAAAGCAAACTTGAGCCGTCCCTGGCTCCTGTTCTACTCGTATTAGTGACCCTGCTTTCTCTTGTGGCTCCAAATGTGGACTAAATTACTGCCTAGTGGAATTCTTGACCCTCAGGGTTGAACGTCCTCTCTTCCAGTCCAGCGGCTGCCGGAGGACTGGGAAGTGAAGTGAGGGAGGCCTCCTGCCTTGACTGTCAGCGGTTCCTAAAAGTGGCAATTCATGAGAGAAACCAGTTTCCCTGAGGCTTCGATAGCCTCAGTGAGTATACATAGAATTAGTCTTAGTCATCCAAGGTCTGCTAAAGTCAAAGTGAGAAATAAAGTTCTGAAGCAAAGGAAAATTGTATTAAAGCATTGGGGACATTTTGGCTATAAGACAATAATTAAGTAAAGAAATTCTTGTGCAAAACTGCATGGTCACAGTGCAAATTAGAGTAACTAAAAGGAGCCTTCAAAGAAATCTTTAAATGTTATCTTACAGTTAATCTTATTTTGTAAGAGAATGAAAATTATAACAGCGAGTCCTGTGTTTCTGTGCCAAACTCTATTTGTGTCTGCCTATTTGTTCAAAATATAACTTCATACATCAGGATGATAATATCAAATTAACAAACGAAAATTCTTAGATGAGCTCTATTCAAATAGAAAAATCAAATGTGCAGTTACAAATGTGAATAAGTATTCCTGGAGCCCAAATTAGGTCGAGCAGGATGGAAAGGTCATATAGAAATCTAAATATAAAAACTTGGGAAAGGAGAAAAGTTTCCTAAGCTGTTTAACCTGCCCTACCCCAAGGCCTCCTCTTTGCTAGAGCTGTGGGGGAAGCGTGAGGTGTGACAGATTGAAACTATCTTCTAAGCTGGGGAATTAAAAATCATAATTTGTTCTGTAATTCCTCAATCTAAACCTTTTAACAGCCTTAAAATAAGGGTGATTAATAATCCTATTGCCAAATATCAACAAGTAAAGAAAAACTCTTTGAAAGCTTTGGAAAGATCTTTAGAAATAAACAGTTTTCCAGAACCTAGCTGTCAGTGTGCTTTTAGGAGACATACGAATGCCAGTCATTGGACGGCCTGAAATACCTCTTCAAGAGACAAGGCTAAGTACTGTCTGTGTCAAAGCCAGCTGGTCCCTCTAACTTTAGCCCAAATGCCTATTGTTAGGGGGAGGGCAAGCCAGACACCCTTTAAGAAATCTTGTCTGTTTTCATCTTCTGTAGCTTAACTAAAAGGGCAATGCCTCTTTTCATTCCTCTCCTCTACCATAGGAACTGGGATTGGCAATTTATAACAAACCCCATTGTCTATTGAAATCTCTCCCTAGAGTTAACCGACAGCATAAAATAACTGAAGGAAGAATATGAAACTGGCAATGTACACGGGTTACTTTTGCGGAAGGGAACTGGATACCTGTGGGATAAGGGAGGGAGACTTTTTACTATAATGTTCTTTTGAATTTTGAACCATGTCATGTATTGCCTGTTTAAACAATAAATAAAAGGTAGTGGAGATATCCCTATGGGGGGGTGCAGGTCGGCCTACCTGTAAGGAAGCTGTTGCAGTTGGAAAGCAGATCAATTTGCAAGCTCCTTAGGAGGTAAAATCAAAAGGCCTTAGAGATAGGCCAGTTACCAGTAGATAGACTCCCATTTCTTACTTGAGCACCTCAAAACAGTGGTTCTGTTCATTAAGATGTAGCATGAGCAGTAGCATGAGCAAAACCTTAGAATAGGCACAGAGTTCCTATAGAAAAGCACATAGCCCTGTCAGGGTTAATAGTAACCAGGCTTTCTACGTCTCTCTCTTTGTAAAGAAACTGTATGACGTAACCTTGTAATGCTTCAATCATTCCCTATTCTTACCGCCATGAAACTTAGAGGCGTGAGGCACAACATGTATCTTAAATGTTAAAGGGGCAGAGGACTAGAAAAGCTCCCCACCCCCCTTCCCAGGGATGTTGAGTCTACGATTAATTTTCTTTGTTTCAAACCTGTATAAAACCTATAGGAAAACTCCTTCCTGGGGAGGCAGATTTGAGATTGATCAGATCTCCTTTCTTCCCCCGGCTAATAAAGCTGCTTTTCCTTCCCAGCCCAGCCAAGCTGAGTGAGGAGCCCGTGGACTGTTCTGGTGTCCTTCAAAGAGTGGGAGAGACAGAAGGAAAGCAGATGCTGGGGATGGGGTAGCTCATGAGTTTCGTTTGGAGCTGTTGAATTTGAGGTGCCAGTGAGACTTCCCTGGAGAGTTTAGGTAAGCAATAGGATTCCGGAACTCAGAGAAGTCAGCACTACAGATATGCAGAGTCCACCTGGGGAAGGTGTGGGCTCCCTCAGGGACCCCTCCTCCTCACTCCCAGGCCTGAGGGTCTGGAGGGGCTCCCCGAGGCAGTTCTGCCTTGCCCCACGCGAATCAAAGCCTGGGAGTCCTTCCCCTTCCCTCTCCAGCGGGCACATTTCTGCTCACTCTAAAATGAGGAAGACTCCTTTTTCTCTGAACCCCACCCAGCAGGAGAGGTGTGCCCGGGCTCCCGAGCTGGTCTCAAGCAGAAAAACAATTCCTAAGAGTTAATGAAAAGTCCCTTTTATGTCTCTTACTTTAATTTGATCCTCTCAGCTTGAATCCCAAAGGAGGTATGTGTGCTGAGTTCTGAGGTGAGGACGCGTTTTTCTGCTTGCACCACAGTTCTCAAAGGGCAGGCAGCAAGCCTTAGTCATGCTGATGAAGAGCTAACCTTTCCTGGAGTCAGAGCCTTGTCCCACTCTGGAGATTTGTAGAAATCTTCCAAAGGAGGCCTTTGTCTCTGAATCACGGTGATAATAATCACTGGCAAAGTCAGAATTTGAACGGAGGCCTTCTGGATGGTATCGGGTCTGGGTGTAACAGAGTAGTGTCATCATTGCTACTGAATGAATAAACAAAAAACTGCTAACAAATAAATATTTCCACAGTCTTAGCCTAAAACTCAACCTACCTAAGAATCTTCCCCTCCTCCCTAGGAATCGCTGCCCAAGGAAGCCCATCCTAAACATTTGGACTAAACAAGGGGGTAAAGTCCGGAGGAGACAGCTCTCCCCTTTCCACAGAGGATCCAGGTTTCACAGCTATTTCCCTTTTGCCCCAAAACCCTGGGAAGGCTAACTGTCACGTTTACCTTTGGTCAGCTGCCTCTTTCTTTCAACCTATTTGCTTGAGGATAAAAAGGTACCCTGCCAACAGCTGAGATAATGTTCCCATCCATGATACCCCTTAATTACAGACTTAAATAAGAATCCATGGTCACATTTCCTCATTAGAAGACCTTTTATGAGCAGGTAATTCACATGGATGATTTAAGAAGAACAAACTCATTAGGTAGTTTGCGATGGGATCCAACAAGGTATGCATAGTTAATTTTGTAATTTGAGATGTTGGGCAAAATGGGCCCAAGGGTCTTTGAACACCCAAACTTCCAGGGGAGAGGGACACAGTGTAACCTGGGCCCAGCAGTGAAACACTTCAGCAAGACAACTCTCCACAGTATTAGTGATCAATGGACAGTTCAGGAATTGGATTAAATTAAAAGCACAGGGTGAGGAGCTAGAGGAGACTTAGGAATTGTCAGGCATATCTTCCCCTGGTAATGCTCTAAAAACGGGCGTCAGGCTGTGCGGGTTGGACTGCTGACTTCACTTTAGCCATGTTTCTTTCTATGCCTCCATTTCCTCATTTGCAAAACAGGGATTGTAACTGAGGGTTAAGAATTAACAAATAATTATGATTACAAAATCATTATGTAGGTGCCTTTATATTATAAAATAGCCAAAGGTTAATATCTGAAATGGCTGGAACTGGCTGGATTTAGCCTAGACCTGCTATTGTGATGATTATTCCAAACTGAATTTACCTTTGTTTATGGTTATTTCAAGACTAGCCTCACCCTTGTGCATACCGGCCATTGTGATGGTAACCACTCTGCTCTCACTCTGAATCCATAAAACTGCCCCCCACCACCACCACCCCCACCACCCCCAGGCCCCCGTCTCCTTCCTGCCCTTCACTGGTGTTAATAAACCTGGTTTCTCTCAGTCCACACTATCCCAGTGTCGCACACTATCCCAGTGTGGACTCCCAATTCATCTGCTCCTGGCAAGAACCCAGAGGGACCCTGGTGGGGTTCCCTTCAGGATAATGCTAATATCTGCCTTTCAGGGTTGTTGAGAAGGTTAAGGGAGGTGAAGTATATGTAGCAGATGCAATTGGTGCCCCCCCCCCCCAGATCCTATTTGCAGGCCTGGCACGCCCCCTTGGCTGGTGAAAGTGTTGGCTGCCTCAGATGCCTTCCTTCCGTGCAGAACTGCCCTGGGCTGATGGCAGCCACCTCTCCCAGGAAACCACCCCCCTCCATGGCCCCCGGCCAATGACTGACAGATATGGAGGTACAAAAGAGACACGTGCCCCCCACACACACAAGGTGTGATTCTTAATCCAGAGCCTCTTTCAGGAACTAAGACTACTTCCTTGCTCAGCTTCTCAGCTCCAAATTTCCTATCCTGCTTCCCTCCCTCCCTAGTAGGCTGTTTCTGAAGACCACTTCAAAAAAAAATATCTGAAATTGGCTGGTTAATTTGGCCTAAACCTTAACATATGGATAGCTCTAAAGCAGAGGTTCTTAACCTTTTTTGTTCCACGGACCCCTTTGCCAGTCAGGTAAAAACCACGGACCCCTTACTAAGTCCACACTGTACTGTGTATTATTTAATCAATATATCACACCTGCACCAACACGGCCCCACAAGAAGTTTTTTTGAGTTTCAATTCAAGCTCACAGACCCCTTAAGAACTCCTGCCTTAAAAAAAAAAAAAAAAAAAAAAAAGAACCTGTCTTAAAAGAAAGAAAATTACCTGGGTAAGTCTTAGTTCCAAAATAACACTGGAGAGATGAGCTAGACTAGCCCCATTTGGATTTTTAAAAATGAATAGAGATCCTTATTACCAGGTTTGTAAGAGTTCTTAAAGCTTTTTAACTTCTCCATTATTTTGTTAAACTTGTCTGTTTTCATATAGGAAATTGAGAGCACCTTGTGTACGTGGGGGAGAGGGTACGCTTTTGTTAGAAAAACAAATTAGGGAAGAAGTTGGGAGACTATCTTTCTCTGCAGCAGACACAAGAGAGAACAGCATGCTTCCAATTGCAATGAGAACCAAGAATCAGTAGGAACAGACCAGAGTGCAAAGTGAAGGGAATGAGGGCACCTGACCGGAAATGAAAAATGAATAAGGAACAGGTGAAATACACATCATTCGTCAAGAAATACTAATACTGTAATTCTCAGTCATGCAGAATTTGAAGGATCGGATTTGATTTCTCTCACCAGTTTTAGCTAGGGTCATCAAAAATGCTGGCTACCTTTTAAGTATGCAGTATCTCTGCCACTGCTGAGATCACTGGGACAAGTTGAAGGAGATGCCCATTTTTAGAGCCTTCCAGGAGAAACCTTTCTGAAAATCCCCAAATCACTTCTGTACTTTTAATTCAATTCAACTCCCGCAGTATGCACCAAGCACCTCTGTTAGGTGGTACATTTGTTGTGTGCAGAGTTCCTCCACACGTGTGCCTGTGATATATGAGACCATGTGTTCCTGAAACAAGCCCATAGGGGATTCTCACGCATTCCAAAGTTTGAGGAGTAATACTTGAAAATATACAAGGAGAAAAAGGCACGAGTGAAGCTCTGACATGAACATCCAAGCTCACACTATTTTTTTTTTTTTTTTCAAATTCTGCAACTCTTCTGGGACCAAGCTCACACTATTAATGGGGCCAATAGGAAGAGCACACACAATTGGAAAGAGGATGGAGGTAATTTGGTCAGCCTCCTGGGAGGTAGGATGGTGAGTGACCCTGGACTCTGAAGATGGGTAGGATTCAAAGAGGCATAGAAAGCATTCCACACAGTCACGCAGTGGTAGGAGTGAGCATTCTATTCAGCGAATTTTTATTAATCACTAACCAAATGTCAAACATTACATTGAGAGCAAAGTGACTGCTATTTTACTTTGGTTGACTTCTTATTTGAAGGAGGCATCTTTGGTAACAAGTGACAAAAAATCCAATTGAAACTCATTCAAAACATAAAAAGCAATGAAGCAGTCCCAAGTCATTTCTTTATATAGGCTGGACTTGACCCTGCAGCTCACCCAGCACCACCAAGGGCCTGGTTTCTCGCTGGTTTCTGCTCAGCCTTCCATGGCGCTGGCACCATCCTCGGGGCTTTCACAATGATCCCTTGGCTTGCCATTCATTGCAGCAAAATGGGGGCTCAGGTCCATGCCTCACAGCCTCACACCAACTCCCTAGGACGAGAGAGGGTCTCTTGCTATGGACCCTGCCTATCTTTCAGTCCCATCTGGAATCATAATTTCACTTGCTCTCTGCTCTCCAGCTCCACTGGCCTATTTCAAGTACATCTAATGTGCTATTCTTCCTTTTACCACAGAACATAGGTTTCCCTGGTCTATTCTTCCTTGTCTTAGCTTGGTGAACCCATACTCAAACTTCAGCTCCTGGCTTAGACTTCATGGCCTAAACTAAGCCTTCCTTGCCATTCCTAACCAACAGACGAGGTCAAGGTCAGCCCTGTCATGCATTCTCAAAACGCAGAGTAATTCTCCTTCGTGGCAATGTATGAATATAAGCATTTGATTAGTGCTAGTCACTTCCACGAAGAATAGGAGCCATGTCTGGTTTTGTTCACCATTGTATCCTCAGCATGAAGCAAGTGCCTAGGTAGTGGGCACTCGATAAATATTTGTTGGTTGAATAGGGGATGGTTGGATGAACAAATGTATGGATGGATGAATGAACTTGGCTTCTAAACCTGGCCATGTAACTAATCAGCTACATAACCTTCACCTTTTTGAGATTCAGTCCTCTCAACTGTGAAATGGAAAGGTTTGAGTTGTTGACCTTTAAGATCCTTTCTTGAATTTAAAGTGCTGAATTCATAAAGTGTTACTGTCAAGTGAATTTCTTTAACTGCAAGTATTGTGGAACTAAACCAAAATGTGATGTTTTTAGTTTCTCTGCTCTTCTCTTGCTAAACGTCATTTTTAATCTAATTCTGACTTTGCGTGGTCTTCTGCAATAGTTAGCCATCAGGACAAATTGGTATCCTACAACTGTTACCAAACAGCTGGAATACCAAATAGCTACCACAAGTTAGAAAATATATGCTGACAGTCTAGGCAGATGTTAACTGAAACATTAGTAAGAATTTTACAGATGTTATTGGCCAAAAAAAAGGGCAATATTCAAAGTAAAGACTAGATTTGGTTTGATGCACTGCTAAAAGTAAAATCTACCTCTTTGGATGATGTTTAGTAAGGAACATTATTATCACACTGAAGTGTCATTTCAAATTTACAAAGTAGCCTTGTTATATCCAAATTCATGGAAATTTGATTAGCTCCTAAATATACTTTTATTAGAGTCCAATTCACAGCCTAGGCTTACTATTTTCTAGTGCATTAAAAAAAGTACAATCCATCTTTTCACTTGACATGCTAATGAAATGCAAAATAAAATTCCCTACCTGCTCACTCATTTAACATCTGGATCTGAACTGTAATCTGCTTATAAATAAGACATGAGAATTTTGATCAGACAGTTTTGCAATCTGTTCAAAGTAATCTGGGAATACTTGAGTGTATAACAAATCTCCAAGTAAATTAAGTCATGTTAGGACAGTTTTACTACCATAAAATATTTTATTATCTTCCATATCCCCTAAAATTGATACTTTACAGTGAAATGATGTAGTCAGAGTAATGATGAAGAGAAAGCACTGTATGGAGTTGTCCTTGTAAAAAGAAACTACCCTTATGGAGGAAACCAAAGCCCCATTGTTCCTTACTTTTCATCTTCCAAGGTAGCCAGGGCAGGAACTGGCTAACTCTTCCCCAAACCCAGGTCTCTTTCCCCCTGGGCTCCCACCTATACTACATTTCCCAGCCTCTCTAGTGACAGATTCCTAGCTAATGGTAGGTGGGCAGGAAGTAATGTACACCACTTCCAGGTCTGGCCCATACAAACGTCCCTTATAACCCTCCATGCTATTTCCTCCCACTTGAGGAAGAAGGCAGAACTTGGTCTGCCTGGTTTCCTGAACCTCGGCTTTCTCATTTCCGCATGCAAATTATGAGCTAACAGAAGCAGCACTCCATTTTCTCAGCCCTCATCCTGCTTATCATCTCAGACTTCTGAGCACAGCTGCCCTACCAAACGCCTCCACTAAAGATTTGTTAGGGCTGGTGATTTCTTTTCCCCATTTTTTCTTCAGTTCAAAGAGGAGAGAGAGATGAACACCTGACTTTCCATAAACTTTTTTTTTTTAACCGGGAGGTCCCGGGGATCGAACTCAGTTCCCTCCATATGGGAGACGGACGCCCAACCGTTTGAGCCACATCCATCCCCATCCATAAACTTTTTTCCCCAAGAATCATCTCTCCTTATATAAATTGGGCTCCAAAAATAGAGCAGCTTCAGGAATGGAGAAAATGGTTAGCTGCAGTAGTCTTTTAACTTGCAGGCCTTTGGGCTTTTTACTTACAACAAATCTTGTCTCGAACGATTGTGTGGGAGGCCAGGGCCTCGCAGGAGTAGATGTCAGGATGGGGTTAGATGTGCAAGGATTTTACTAGAGGAAATGCTGGGGAGAGAAAATTGGGAGGGAGGCAGGAAGGCTAGAGAATCACCAGTCTTCCAGCAAGTCTGACCCCGAGTGAAGGAGAAGGGAGAAAAGGTGGGTCCTAGGCTGCCATGTAGTCTAAGAAAGGTTTGGTGAGGCCATCGGGGAATCCTTGAGTCAAATCAGCCACCAGAGGAATGCCATGCATCCCTGCTCAAACCTGGAGCAGCCTGTGGGAGGTGCAGCCTTGGTTCAAACGTGGAGATGGATTTCAGAGACCAGCGTCTGGGGCCGTCACTCAATTACATTCCTTGTACTTGGAGATCTTCCAGGCACATTCTCATGGCTGCTACAGAGTGTTTTTAAAGAGGTAACATGGATTTATACATCCTATCTGTACATTGGTTTGTTTCGATAGATTTTAGCCACTACAGAAATACAAAGGGTCAGAACAAGAACAAAGTGGTCTCAGTGATGGGTCTTGTCATGAATTTTGTATTTATCAGACACGATCAGTCAATCATATAATGCTCCCCCATTGGACTGAGGCTCCTTAACCCAGGTAGGATTTACATTCACCTGCTAGTTATTTAAACAAGCTGGAGGTTTAGTTCCCTCTCATGTAAAAGAAAGTCTGTAGTTAAGCCGCTCAGTGATAGTATGATAGCGCCACAGTGTCATCCTGGATCCAGACACCTTCTATGTTTCTATTCCTTTATTCTTCAAGTGTGGCTACCATCCTTAAGGTTACCTCATGTTCTAAAATGGATGCTGACGATCCAGTCATTATACTTGTATTCTAGCCAGAATGAAAAAGAAAAGGGTAGAAAACAAAGGGCATATGGTATCTGTGTGCCCCTTAAAATAAAAAAACTTTGTCCCAGAAGGTCCCACCAGACAATTTCAGCATACAACTCATTGGCTATACCTTGCTGCACAGGAGGCTGGGAAATGTATTCTTTTAGCTGTGCATATAACTGCCAGAGCTATTTTCATAAAGGAAAAGGAACATTGGGCAGGTGTAGCAGTTTAGAATTATTTATGAATTCCA
Source organism: Tolypeutes matacus (assembly GCA_026826555.1). Classification (NCBI taxonomy): domain Eukaryota; kingdom Metazoa; phylum Chordata; class Mammalia; order Cingulata; family Chlamyphoridae; genus Tolypeutes; species Tolypeutes matacus. The sequence goes on from JAKSZT010023082.1 coordinate 26,686, forward strand.
AAAATAAATATTGGATTATGCGTGTAAATTGGTCTGTTCCTCTGGGTACATTAGATTGTGTTGGATTCAGAGGTTTCACTCTGACCTGATTAAATTAAGATTAAGGCTTTGATTGGGCCACATCAGTAGGATGTTGAGTCCTCATCCCCTTGGTGGGCGGGGACACACAGAGAAAATAACATGGCAGAAGAGAAAGTTAGAGTTTGGATCCTGGAGCCCAGGAAGTAAACACACAGAGATGTAGATACGTGAAGAAAGAAGGCTCCATTAGACACAGCAGAGGCCCTGGGAAGAGAGACAAGCCATTCGCCTGATAGTTTACAGCTGACCTTGTGAAGAGAGCAGAACAAATGAGCCCAGAGAGAAATGAGTCCCGGGAGAGACTTATCCCAGCCAACAGCTGATACTGGAAGAAGCTGGGGCCATGGAGTATTGGGAGGAAGAAGCCTAAACCCTTGCAGATGTCAGCAGCCATCTTGCTCCAACACGTGGCAATAGACTTTGGTGAGGGAAGTAACTTGTGCTTTATGGCCTGGTAACTGTAAGCTTCTACCCCAAATAAACACCCTTTATAAAAGCCAACAGATTTCTTGTATTTTGTATCAGCATTCCTTTGGCTGACTAATACAGCAGGTAACTAGGATTCTTTGTTACCACCATGTCTCAGCCTTGGTTCTAAAAAGAAGGTTTTAATTTTAAAAGACTGATGAAACTTTTCTTCCTGTGGTACCCGATGAATGGATCATATTTATTTAAAGCATTGATCCAAATTCAGTTGCCTCCCATAAATTTGTACATATTCCATTCCCAGGAACTTATAATTTGGCATCATAAGTGACTCTCAAACTCTAGTACTGTTCATGCATATCTAGCCATATCTAGCAAGAAAGAGTTAAGATTTCTCAGTTGGACAATGACAATAGCCTAGAGGCAGAAGTGGGGAAGATGATGCCATTGATTTTTTTAGAAGGAAACCCTTTGAAATGTGTTTTCCCTCTCTGACTTAGTTTTTACCTACCTCCCTCTATTTTTCTGCACTCAGTGTATAGAGATAGCTCCACCGAGGAGGGGATAAAAAAAAAAAGTCAAATGAAAATGGTAAAAAAAAGAAAAACATCTATACATAACTACTTTTAGATGGTTTTCAAATCATAAAGCTCAGAATCATGCCAGGTTATGAAAGTCTATAAAAATGTTAATGCAGATACAATAAAAGAGTAATACTTTTTCTTAGTCTTCCTTTTTCACTATGATATGCTTTATTGTTTAAAACAAAACAAAAAATATTGAGTTCCCTACCTTCTGGGACTTTTTACCAACAGGAGGTGAGAAATCATATAAATTACTGGAAACAAATGGTAACAGTCAGTCATTTCTTTTATAATGGACCATCAGATTGGTGTATTTGCATGTATCATTAAGATTTATTGCAAATTCTCTAATGGACTGACAATGCTAGAGATACAGTCTGTCTAATACAATTAGAATGTAGGCTTCTCAGGGAAAAATTATTACATATTTTCCTGAGACAAAAAAAAAAAAAAAGTTTATCTTCTGCCATGAATAAACCAGTGAGAATGAGAGGCGATTCTGAATGCTTTTGTCCAATTTAACATTTTTCTATCACAACAAAATTCTTATGAATTTCACATTAGCTGGTGATTTGAAGCAAGGCATCTTCCAGAGTGATTTTTTTTTTTTCCATGCAGAACACAGGATAATCAAGATCGGGAACATTATCTATTATCCTTTGAGGGAAAAGGCGCATGCTTCATAGGTCCCATTATCAGTGAAAGCCAACGTTATGGCTCCACGCAAGGGATCATAGGCAAATTCACCTGAGCTGCGTGGTGGCAGAGGAGAGCTGCAAGGAGATACAAATTCCCTGGTGGGGCACGGCCCATCCCAACCTAGAGGGTGGTTTCCAAGAGAGTTTCTGGTTCCAGGTTTGGTTTTCACTCCTCACCTTCCCGTCAGTACTTGGAACTATCAGTCAAACACTCCCTACCCAAAGCGGAAGTCTTCCCCAGTGAATTCCGCTCCCTTCCACATCTCGAAATGGCATAGCCTCCCCAGCACTTATTGCATTTTTGTCACAGCTCCTATAGCAAAACCATCTAGAAATCAAATCTAATGTAATTCTGTATCTAAAAGTGTTCTGGGAATACTTCCCCAAGCCTGTAGTTTTATACTAATTTTTTAAAGTGGACCTAAGCATTTTTATTGCACGATTAACTTAATATATTAAATTGTTATGCGTATATTCCATAGAACGGTGGGAATAGTAAAATGAGAAGCGAGAGCTTGATAAGAATCCAGTAGCTTTAACATGAGTTTCAACAACATGAATAATTCAATCCTGCCTCCTGGCATCAGAAAAACATTCCAGAATATTTTTCAGAGATGAATTTCAGTTATTTGAGATTTAGTAATATGATGGCTTTTAGCTATAGTCAAATGGGTCATTATAAATGGAGTATGGCTAACTCAGAGGATGCTGGATCCCAAGAGGGAAAAAAATATTCATATATATATATATATGGTTTGTTACAAATTAGAAGCTTTTTTAAAAAAGTTATACATGAAATGTATACTATATGACTATATATTACTGTAGTGTATATACTACAAATGAGGAAATGGTGTGTGAAGGTAATGCTGGGTGGTCAACCAGTTTAAGTATATCAATGGAATAGCCACTAAAGTGTGGTTATAGACAGAACTGTCTTGGAATACATGTACTTTGAAACCAATCCTGAAGAGTATAAAGCTTTGTGGATCAATACTTTCCACCGATACTTCCCCAAATGTTACATCCAAGTAGATGAACTGAAAGGACCATCAATAGCTGGTGTATCTCGTGTCAGGGGCTTTCCAAACCACCCCTTTATTATTATGACCTAACCAACACAATTCCAGACCTTTCTCTGTGGGCTTTTGCTATGGCACACTGGAACCAGCATGAAATGTGGTGCTTTCGTTATGCATCTTCTATCCCCAGTGCATATTTCTAAGTGTTTGTTTGGTAAGCAAACACATAAATGAATAAGCAATCTGTGAGCTCCCTCGGAACAGACAATATATGTCCTTCATCCCAGCACCCCTAGTACCTGACACATGGTCAGTATCCAACAACTGTTTCATGATTGAATAATTATGTCACTTTTTAGTGGTGGGATCTCGGGCAGTAAAGTGACATCCCTGAAGTTAAAGTTTCCTTATCTATAAAGTGGGGGTTAACAATACCTGCTTACATCACAGAGTTATTTTTAGAACCAAACAAGAGTGTCAGAACATTTGGTTTTTATTATCTCATTATTATTATTATTGCCATTGCTATTATTCTGATCACAAAATTTTTAACTACTATCCAAGCATAGCGATTGACTCAGTTCTCTCAAATGCAAATGGCCAAGTTTGAACTTGAAAGATGGAGGCCGACTCATGAGAAGGGGATAATAGCGGGCCATATGTTTTCATCGGAAAATGCATGAGTTGGCAGCAAGAGCACTGTTAGTCAATATTCAGATACAGATAAACAATGGGTATAGTTCAGAAATAACTGCAGGGTATCCATGGTTACAGAAAAGCTTTTCCACATCCCATTGTTCCATTTCTACCTTAGGAGATATGGCACCACATTTCTATAAATAGAAGAGAAACTCATTCATTTCAACCTGATCATGTGCAAACCTCCAATCTTCTCAAGAATAAAGGAATTGGACTCCAGAGTGTAATGTGGTGGGGGGTGAGGGGGTAGGATATAATCACGTCTGAGGAAAACCAACCCACAAAGAAGAAAGAAGTGTATAAGGGAAAATGGGGCTTCCTAAGATCTCCAGCAGGTGGCTGCTTGGGGAAGAATGTCCCTGAGAAGCTGAACAACTTGGAGCTCCTAAAAATTTCTCCTGAGGAATTGTGTGTGTCTGTGTGTGATTAACAGGACTTTTATTGGTAGTAAACTAGAGCAAACAACCAGAATAATATATATGCAGTGTTTAGTAAGCACAATAAAAGTTAAATTCAAAACCTGTATAAAACAAACAAACTGGAGAAAAATCATACAGCTTGAGATACAGTGGTAAACGTCCTCTCTATCCTTCGATTACAGCTTGTACTCTGTGCTCAATAGAACTTACCGCACTTACTGAAATAAGAAATACAGACTTTTTAGTACTGAGTGTATTTGAGGATTAAATATATTTTCTAAGAACCTTGCATTGACAATATATATATTGTCATATATATATATACCATTTAGCTGGTAAAGCCGACTAAAGGGAGGAAAGTGGGGAAAGGAAATTAACTAGCATTTGGCAACCATTTTTTTTTTTAACTTTATTTTGTACATTTAATAATTGAAAACATAATCAATAAAAAACTAAAAAGGAAACACAGATGAATAAATATATACATTTCTCAATTAAATGTAATGGAACATGTAAATTTTTTTGTTGTTTTGTTTTTTTGTTTGTTTTTTTGTTTTTTTGTGTGTGAGTCAAACAATATATTACACAATATATTTGGTTCATAGTAATGCATTCATACAGTATTTGTCCTTTTGTGTCTGGCTTGCTTCACTCAACATAATGTCCTCCAGATTCATCCATGTTGTCATATGCTTTATGGCTTCATTTCTTCTTACTGCTGCATAATATTCCATCGTGTGAATAGACCACAGTTTGTTTATCCATTCATCTGTTGATGGACACCTGGGTTGTTTCCAACTTTTGGCAATGATGAATAATGTGGCTATGAACATCGGTGTGCAGATGTCTGTTCGTGTCACTGCTCTCAGTTCTTCTGGGTATATACCCAGGAGTGGTATTGCAGGGTCACGGGGCAAGTCTATATTCAACTTCTTTAGGAACTGCCAAACAGTCCTGCATAGTGGTTGTACCATCCTGCATTCCCACCAACAGTGAAGAAGTGTTCCTATCTCTCCACATCCTCTCCAACACTTGTAGTTCTCTGTCTTTTTCATAGTGGCCATTCTGATAGGTGTGAAATGATATCTCATTGTAGTTTTGATTTGCATTTCCCTAATCATGAGTGATGTTGAGCATTTCTTCATGTGTTTTTTTGCCATTTGTATTTCTTCTTCGGAGAAATGTCTACTCAAGTCTTTGGCCCTTTTTTAATTGGGTCATTTGTCTTTTTATTGTTGAGTTGTAACATCTCTTTATATATCCTGGATATTAAACCCTTATCAGATATGTGATTTCCAAATATTTTTTCCCATTGAGTTGGCTGCCTTTTCACCCTTCTGACAAAGTCCTGTGAGGTGCAAAAGTGTTTAATTTTGAGGAGGTCCCATTTATCTACTTTTTCTTTTGTTACACGTGCTTTAGGTGTGAAGTCGAAGAAACCACCACCTACTACAAGGTCTTGAAGATGTTTCCCTACATTTTCTTCTAGTAGTTTTATGGTCCTGGCTTTTATATTTAGATCTTTGATCCATTTTGAGTTGATTCTTGTATAGGGGGTGAGATAGGGGTCCTCTTTCAATCTTTTGGTTATAGATATCCAGTTCTCCCAACACCATTTGTTGAAGAGACTGTTTTTTCCCATCAGCGTGGGCTTGGTAGGTTTGTCAAAAACCAGTTGACTGTATAGGTGAGGGTTTATTTCTGGATTCTCAATTCTATTCCACTGATCGATATGTCTATCTTTATGCCAGTACCATGCTGTTTTGACCACTGTAGCTTTGTAATATGTTTCAAGGTCAGGCAGTGAAATTCCTTCCACGTCGCTCTTCTTTTTTAGAATACTTTTGGCTATTTGGGTGCACTTACCCTTCCAGATGAATTTGGTAATTACCTTCTCTAATTCTGTAAAGTAAGCTGTTGAGATTTTGATTGGTATTGCATTGAATCTATAAATCAGTTTGGGCAAGATTGACATCTTCACGATATTTATTCTTCCAATCCATGAACACGGAATGTCTTTCCATTTGTTTAGGTCTTTTTAAATTTCTTTTAGCATTGTTTTGTAGTTTTCTGCATATAGGTCCTGTATTTCCTTGGTTAAATTAACTCCTAGGTATTTGAGTCTTTTTGTTGCTATTGAAAATGGAATTTTCCTCCTGATTTCCTCCTCAGATTGTTCAGTACTAGTGTACAAAAACATTACTGATTTTTGCGTGTTGATCTTGTATCCTGCCACTTTGCTGAACTCATTTATTAGTTCCAGTAGCTTTGTTGTGGATACTTCAGGATTTTCTAAATACAGGATCATGTCATCTGCAAACAGTGAGAGTTTTACTTCCTCTTTTCCTATTTGGACGCCTTTAATTTTTTTGTCTTGTCTAATTGCCCTAGCTAGAACTTCTAGTACAATGTTGAATAACAATGGTGACAGTGGGCATCCTTGTCATGTTCCTGATCTTAGGGGGAAAGCTTTCAACCTTTCCCTATTGAGTATGATGTTGGCTGTGGGTTTTTCATATATGCCTGATTAGGCTTTAACACAATACATTTTGTATGCGTCCGCCTACTTTTTAATTTACAAAGTGATTTACTTTACATGCTAATTTGCATATGACTTTTTCATTTAATGATAAATCTTTGACATAAAGATAAATCTTTATGTCAGAGCATAAAGTTCTACTATTGCTTAGTATTCACAGTAAGAGTACACCATAACTTGTTTAAATATAAGTCGCCTATTGATGCACATTTTGGATGTTTCTAGGTTACAGAAGTTTGCAATGAACATTTTTATACATATATCTGTACACATTTGTGGTTGACCTACCCAGTATCCACTTCCAGCTTCTCCCTTTTGATCAAAACCCAGCTTTTCCATGTGTCTCTAGGGAGGACAACCCCATCCTTCTCTGGAGGGTGGATTCTGATTGATTTATGTCAAGTAGCAAAGTCATTGGTTCAGAGGGGTTCTTGGGTCTCAGTCCTGCCCAATTTGGCTAAATATAGGGATTGTTGCTTGGAGCATTAGTGCTTTCTATATCCTGTGAGATAGGTGGTTCCCATTGGGACTGGTAGTCATTTAGTGGCTGCTATGGAAACCAGTGTTTGGATAAAGTTAATCTTTGATATCAGAGTGGAGAGGAGAGGATCTTGATGATATAGTTGAGCTGCTGGGTCATCTAACCCTGAAATCCATCTGAGGCAGAAGCTGCTGGTACCCCCCCACATCTACCAGCCTTTACCACTTCAGTGCACACTGGCCTGACTTCTAGCTGCCAGTGCCTAATTCTTCACCTCAGGGTTTCTCTTACTGCTGGAGTCCTCTTTGCCACCCACTCAGCAGAATGGAATTAATGCCCTCTGAGGGTATGTATACCCCAGCTCCCTTGCCCCTAGGTGGATTACCTCTGAGACATATGTTTCACACTGGCTTTAAAAGTGGAATGAAGCTCTAGTTGTCCACAGTGGAAACTAGCTCAATAATGCACCCTTTATTGGTTCCCTCCCCTCCCCTCCCCTCCCCTCCCCTCTTTCCTATTTCCTTGTTGGAGTTTCCTTCACCTCCCAAACAACTCATCCAAACTGAAAACCATTTTATGCCTGAACTTTTCAAATCTGTGAGCCAGCAACCCTCCTTTCTCGTTTAAGCCACATTGGTTTCACATTCTGTTACTTGCTACAGAAAGGGTTCTGATACTTATCTTCTGCAGGCATATCTGACGAGTCAGTTTTCTGGACATATCTGAGCAGTGAGGATTTGTGGCTAACAGGAACACACATTTTACATTTTGTACCAATTTGCAAGAGATTTCTTTTAAAAAAATAATCTTTCTTATAGTTATCCAGATCTTTCTCTTTTCTTTACAAAATTGCCCAAAGGTCCCTAGTGCTAAAGATTGAATAACCTGACACTTCTTAGATCTTTATAACCTCCTTCAGGAACTGCTACTCAATCAGTTATGCTCTTCACATACCTGAGGATTTTCCATGGCAACACAACACAGAAATACTGTATTTCCTTTTTAATGAAGTGTCTCATTTGCTTATTATCAGTGCAATACTGTATGAGTTATCTCCCCATTAATCGCTTCAGTTTTACAGCTAATCATTGCTTCAGCATCATAGCCATGTTGAATTGGACCATTGATTGATTTCACACGGGGTGGGTAAGTAACATTATACCATATCATGTTAAATTCTCTTGCAGGCCAAGCTTTCCCACCCCTATCCCCTGGACACAGTAATAGCACCATGGAAGGTATCGATAGAAATATCTCTACCAGTAAAATGTTAGGTTTCTTGACAATTTTTGATAACCCTTGTAGCTTTGCTGATGACTTAAATGCCATCTTAAATAAACAAACTTTAATGATGCGCATAATGTCTTTGAGCAAAAAGAAACTGGGCCTCAGTCTTTTTTGATCACAAAAGGTTTAATCCATTATGAGCATCTATTAGTCTAGACTCCTGGGGTGCTGTTTAGGGCACCTTATGTTTGATGCCTCTAGCTCATCTGACTCTCTTAGAGCTCTGGAGAAAGTGAACCAGTAGCCTGCCTCTCTCATCTTTTCTGCCTCTTTGAAATCTTTCTTTCCCAAAGCAAAGCATTTGGCACACTTTGCATTAGACTCAGAGATTTGCCCTGTACATCCCGCCTCCCCATGAAATTCCATTGACAATTTCAGTGAGATTGAGTTTTCACTGCCTTTAATTTAAAGATACCACAGGGAAAAAGAGCCAAAGATTCACACATTTAGATTCTGTTGACAATTTTTTTTTTAGTTCTTACTGTTATCCCAGCACTTTATACATGGAACTGAAATATTCTATATATTTGTGTGTGTGGTAGTTTGAGGCTGTATGTATCCCAGAAAAGCATGTTCATAAACTTAACCCATCCCTGTGGGTGTGAACCCATTGTAAATAGGACCTTCTTTTTTTTTTTTTGAGGTACAGGGAACGGGGATTGAACCAGGGACCTCATATGTGAGAAGCCAGGGCTCAACCACTGAGCCACATGGGCTCCCCAGAGTTGGTTTTTCATTTGTTTGCTTGTTGTTTGTTTTTGTTTTTAGGAGGCACCAGGGACTGAACCTGGGACCTCCCATATGGGAAGCAGGCGCTCAACCACTTGAGCCACATCCGCTCCCAAGTAGGACATTGTTTTTATTTATAGTTTGGCCAGTAGTTTATTAAGGAAATGGGAGACGAGAATAGAAATGGGAGAAAATAACAGATTATGGGTCTTCAGGTATACTTGCAGGCTGCTCCAGGGAGAGAGAGAGAGAGAGAGAGAGAGAGAGAGAGAGAGAGATTTAACTTGTGCGGTTACTTTTTAAACCATTAATTGTTCCTCCCCTTGCTAATGTTTGGGGGAGGGATCTCAGCTGTTTGCTGTCTTGATTGATTACTCCACCTGTCAATTCCCCTGTTGGCGGGGGAGGCAATAATAAGGCCCCTTGAGAATATCTGGGGCTTTTCCTTGACCCCAGATGAAATCTTGTTCTGAATGGAGGATTCTCATGGAGTTCTTCCAGCAGCTTTCTGGTGGGGTCTTTCCCTCAGGGGTTTTCCCTGCAGGCTTCCATGGCCACATGTTTTACGGCCATGTTTTTCTGCCAGATTTTAGATATGTCTTCCTGTTCCTTAAACTAGCCAGCCTCAACTTCCCCCTCAGAGGATTTTACACCCTTATTCCCAAGGGGGTGCTGAAGGACGATGGTCATTCTATAATTACTGCCCACTGGTTAGGGGCAGTAGGCCCTACCTGACAAGGTGTAAAACCCTCTTGCTACTCTATTGTGTTTGGGGGAAGATGAGTCTGGCACCACGGGTGGAGCTGGATGAACCCCCCACATAGCTAATGAGGCATTGATTCTGGAAGAAAAAAACTTGATTAGAACTTTGAAGATACATGGTCCCACTAAAAGGATACTGGACCATGAGAGTAGGAAAGGCCAGGTGCCTTCAAAGGCTGCATCTTCCCGAACTTGGTGGACTTCATTTTGCAGGTTTAGAATGCTGTCTAGGCCTATTCCAGAGTGGTTTACATACAAACAGCAGTCCTCCTTGAGGAATAGACATGTTCCTCACTGTGCTGCTGTTAACATGTTTCGTGCCCTGCGATTTTGCTGCACCAAAGCGGCAAGAAAGTCCATTTGCTGTCTTAGAGCTTCTAAAGTATGGCTGGTTTCTTCTATGCTGTTAGTTAGCTCTAGGGAGAGATTGTAGTAGACCAGCAGGGTTTGGTATAAATCGCCAACTCCAGTTCCCATGGTGGCGGTTCTGCCTAAGACAGCTAAGAGGGGGATGAGAAGAGGCATTGCCCTTTTAGTTATTGTGTAGGGAGAAAATACAGGAAATGGAAACAGACAAGATTTCTTAAGGGGTTTCTGGCTTGCCCTCCCCCTAGCAATAGGCGTTTGGGCTAGAGTTAGAGTGAACAGCTGGCTTTGACACAGATACTACCTAGCTTTGTCTCCAAGTAGGACCTTTTTTTTTTTTAAGGTACTGGCCGAGGATTGAACCCAGGACATAGTATGTGGGAAGCGGGCACTCAACCACCGAGCCACATAGGCTCCCAAGTAGAACCTTTTGATGAGACTACTTTAGCTAAGGTGTGGCCCACCTCAATCAGGGTGGGTCTTAATCCTATTGCTGGAGTCCTTTGTAGGAGAATGAAATTTAGGCAGAGAGAGAGAGAGAGAGAGAGAGCGCGCGCGCGCGCAAGCGCCACAGGAAGCAAGAAGCTGGAATGGAACCCAGAGGAGAAGGGAGAGACTAGGAGACACCACCATGTGCCTTGCCATGTGACAAACTAAGGACTTCAGTATCACCAGCCCCAGAATGCCATAGTCTTTGGGGAGAAAGTATCGCCTTGATGATGCCTTGATTTAAGACATATTCCCAGCCTCAGAACCATGAGTGGACAAATTCCCTTGTTTAAGTGGAACCATTTCATGGTATTTGCTTGAGCAGCCTAGGAAAGGAAAACAGAATGTGTCCCAGTTACATTATAAACTCCAAGAGGATGGGGATCATGTAAGTCGTGTTCACTTCCTGTTTGGCTAACACTCAGAGTAGTACCTAACATATATAAGGTATTCAATAAATATTTGTTTCCTGAATAAAAAGAAGTTCATTTGGTGGTTGTATTTAAATCTATGTAACTTCTGTTTCCACACACCATACTATTTTAAAGGCAAAGATAGGCTTGCATTGGCAGCCCTTTGGCAAACTAAAACAGTACTATTGCCAAATTTCCAGTTCTTCTGAAGACTTTTGGAAAAAACTTTACATGTGCTCAAACAGATTCTTCCCCTTCCGTTATGTAACAGCCACTGTACTAGATGCTTTTGTGGCATAGCCAAATCACCTTGACACACCCCAGAGTTCTTCTGTAGAAAGGTTCCATTCACTGTATACGCCAACATGCAACTGATTACAATTCCTTTACCAGATAAGTCATTTGGAAATATATTATCTCAGTTTATGGCTTGTCTTTTCATTTTCTTTACTGTGTTTTTTAAAGAGCAGAAATTCTTAATTTTGATGAAATCTAATTTATCCATTTTTTTTTTCTTTTATCGATGATATTTTTCAGGTTGTATGTAAGAAATCTTTGCCTAGCCCTAGTTCACAAAGATTTTCTCCTATGTTTTATTCTAGAACTTTTATAGTTTTAGGTTTTTCATTTATAGTTTATGGTCCATTTTGAGTTGATTTTTTTTATATGGTTCAAGGTGTGGATTAAAGTTCATTCATTTATGTATGGATATCCATTTTTTCCCCAGCACCGTTTTTGAAAAGACTGTCCTTTGTTCACTGAATTGACCTTACCTCTTTGTCGAAAATCAGTTGACCATGTATAGGTCTATTCTGGACTCTATTATGCTCCATCAATCTGTTTGTCTATCTTGATGCCAATATCCTACTGTCTTGGATGACTTTAATTTTGTAATAATTGTTGAAGTCAGTATGCATCCTCCAATGTTGTTGTTTTTCAAAGTTGTTTATCCTATTCTAAGAGTTTTGTGTTTCCATGAGAATTCTAAAATTAGCTTGTCAACTTCTACAAAAAAACAAACAAACAACACAACAACTTCTGTGGGGTACTTTCATTGTGATTGCCTTGAATAAATAGATCAATTTGGGGAAGAATTAATAATATTGAGTCTTCTGATCTGTGAAAACAACGTATATTTCCATTTATTTTGGTCTTTAATTTCTCTCAGAAGTGTTTTATAGTTTTCAATGTTCAGGTCTTTCACATCTTTTGTCAGATTATTCTCTAACAATTTCATATTTTTTATGCTAATGTAAATGATATATTTTTTTTTAATTTCAATTTATGATTGTTCATTGCTAGTATATAGAAATACAATTGATTTTCAAATATTGTTCTTGTACCCTGCAACCTTGCTAAACTCACTTTTCATTTCTAGAAGTTTTATTGTAGATTTCATAGGATTTTCTACATAGAGGATCATGTTGTCTAGAATAAAGACAATTTTACATCCTCTTTTTCAGTTTGGATGCCTGTTTTCCCTCCTTTTTCTTGCTGCACTGCACTGGTTAGAACCTCTAGTACACTGTTGAATGGAAATAATGAGGGTGGACCTCCTCGCCTTGTTCTTTATTTTAGGACAAAAACATTCACTTTCACCACGGAGTATGTTATTCATAGACAAAATTATCAGTCTAAGGAAGTTCCTTTCTCTTCCTTAGTTTTCTGGAAGCTTTTTTTAAAACTAGAAATAAATGGTGGATTTTGTCAAATGCTTTTTCTGTATCTATTGAGATGTTCACATAGCTTTTCTTTCCTAGTTTCTTAATATAATGAATTACATTTATTGACTTTTTTACTTTATTTTTTTCCCATTTTTATTTTTAAAGAAGCTTTAGATTACGTAAGTAATTACATAGAAAGTATAGGGGATTCCCTGCTATCCCACCCCTTCCCCTCCCACACTTCTCCCCATTAACATCTTTCATTAGTGTGGTACATTTGTTACAATTGATGAACACATATTGAAGCATTGCTACTAACCATGGTCTAGAGTTTACATTATGGTTTATACTTTGCACCGCAGAATTTTATAGGTTTTGACAGAACGTATAATGGCTTGTATCTGTCATTGCAATATCATGCAGAACAATTCCAATGTCCCAGAAATGCCCCATGTTGCACCTATTCTTCCCTCTCTTACCCTCAGAACCTCTGGTGGCCACTGTCTTTATATCAATGTTACAAGTTCTTCCATTGCTAGAATAATAATAAGTCTACTTTAGGCCATAGTTGCATTCCTCCCTTATGTTTGTTTGTTCCTCAATCTTGAGGATTTTGGGATGGTGATGCCCACTCTGTTTCTGATTGAGAGGGGGCTTAGATCCCATGGGGCAGATGGATGGAACTGTGTGTGTAGCAGGATTTCTGGAGAAGAGGGTGAAATAGTGACAAGAAATAAAGCTCTAGTCAGTTTGGTGAGAGCCTTCACACCAGCTATCAGGCTTGGATTTTATCTTGCAGGCCGTAGGAGCCTTTGAAGGCTGTTGAGCAGTGGAGGCACGTGACCAATATCAAAGAAGTTCTCTCCACATGGAGTGTAGGTGGTCAGTGAAAGAGATGGGGGGCAGGAAGCCCAGGAAGAAGGCTATTGAAATAGCTCTGGTTGCAGAGGGAAGGGTCCAAAGGAAGAAAAAAGGTGATTCTAGAAATATTTAGGATATGAAATGGACTAGCCTTGGTGAACGAATGCAGGTGGGGGAAGAGAAAATACAGCTTTCTTTCATTCTTCCTAACTTCCTTTCTTCCTTTATTCAGCATTCCAGTTGATAGACTTTTTTTTTTTTTTATAATTATTAAATTAAAAAAAAAGATACTTAGATTACATAAATGTTACACAAAAATTATAGGGATTCCCATATGCCCCACCTCCCACACCTCCCACAACCTCCCACATAAACATCCTTCATTTTTGTGGCACATTAATTGCAATTGATAAATATATCCTGGGGCTTTACCACTAAGCATGGACCATAGTTCACACTGTAGACCACACTCTCTCCCACACAGTTCTGCATGGTATATGATGATATAAAATGGCCTATATCTGTCATTGCAATGTCACTCAGGCCAATTCCCAAGTCCCGAAAAAGCCCCTTTATTACAACTGCTTTTCCCTCTCCCTGCCCCAAAACTGGCTACACATCATCTTGTAATTTCTTCCATTGCTTGAATCACAATATGTCTACAACAGAATACCAGTAAGTCCACTCTAGTCCATAGCTCTTCCCCCCATCCTGAGGAGTCTGGGATGGTGATGTCCACCCCACCTCCAATTGTTTTGATTGTTAAACCAAACTTTATATTCTGGGATAAATCTCACTTGACCATGATGGATTATCCTTTTTTTTTTTAAAGATGTATTTAATTTATTTATTCTCCCTCACCCCTGTTGTTTGTACTCGCTGTCTGCTCTCTGTGTCCATTTGCTGTGTGCTCGCTGTGTCTGCTCGTCATCTCTTTAGGAGGCACCGGGAACCAAACCTGAGTGTGAGAGAGAGGTGCTCAATCGCTTGAGTCACCTCTGCTCCCTGCTTTGTTGTGTCTCTCATTGTGTTTCCTCTTTGTGTCTCCTTGTTGTGTCAGCTCGCCATGCCAGCTCTCTGTCTTGATCATCTTCTCCAGGAGGCATCGGGAACTGAATCTGGGACCTCCCATTTGGTAGGTGGGAGCTCAATTGCTTGAGCCACATCCACTTCCCTGTATTATCCTTTTTAATTATTGCTGGATTTGACTTCAATCTTTTAAAATTTATTGAGATTGATTTTGTGGGCCAGAATATTGCCCAACCTTAGTAAATATTCTCTGTGCACTTGAAAAGAATGTGTATTTTGTGGGTTTTGGGTGCTATGTTACCTAAATGTTTATTTAGGTCAAGTTGATTGATAATGCTGTTCAAGTCTTCTATATGTTTCCTAGTTTTCTATCTACTTGTTCCTTTGATTATTGAGAAAGGGGTGTGGAAATCTCTAATAATAAGTGTGGATTTGTCTGTTTCTCCTTATACTTCTGTCAGTTTTTAATGCATGTACTAACTCTGTTATTAGGTGCATACAAATTTAGGATTCTCATGTCCTCTTGCTGAACTGGCTTCTTTATGAAATGATCCTCCTTATCCTTATTAATATTATTTACTCCTGTTTGCTATTCTGCCCTGCTAACTATTGCTGCCTTGGCCTCCCCGGGCCTCCCGGCTCTGTCTTCTCACCTGGGGGAGTCTGCCAGGAACTTCCTGGGTTCTCTCTCCCTGTGCTGCTGCCTGGAAACTTTATGTGGTAAGTTGAGGTAATAACAGGGCTCAATCCATTTGTATTTTGTCGCTCAAAGAGTACTGTCTTTCATTGCTGGATGCTTAAGCTCAAGAAAACCACTTTTTTCCCCATATGTTTTATCCATTTTAAGGTGTTTCTGTAAAAATTGATCCTTATAGCTATATTAGTTCAAAATGATATATCTTCTAAAATCCCCTACCATTTTTAACACACTGCATGAAGTAAGCATTCACCTAAATGTTGAGTTGACTTTTATACATGGTTTTATATTCTTGAGAGAAGATTCTACATCTATCTTAGGTTGGGAACCCTAGAAGTAGATGCTGAGATGTGAATTCTTTTGCAAATGCCCTATTGAGGAAGCATTCTTAGGAGAAGGAAATGGAGGGAAGAGGATCTCAGCTGGAGATAACCTCAACCTGATCATGCAGGGAGCTCTGGAGCACAAATTGCATCACAAAATTGGTTCCATCTTTAGGCAAGGGGTGGGAGAGGTGATGGTGGTGGTGGGGTACTTTAGTACATCCTTTTTGGGGCCTTGCCACCAACCATAGACCACAGTTCGCATCGTAGACCACACTCTCTCCCACTCAGTTCTTAGTGGTGTGTGCTGATTTAAAATGGCCTACATCCATTGCCATAACAGTACTCAGGACAACCTCCAACTCCCAAAGAAGCCCCTGTATTTCAACTACTCATCCCCTCCCTGCCCCAAAAGTGTCAAGTGGCCACTGGCTCCACCTCATTGTTATAATTTCTTCCATTGCTAGAATCACCATATGTGTACGACAGAATACCATCAAGTCCACTCTAGTCCATAGTTCTTCCCCCAATCCTGAGGGGACTGGGATGGTGATGTCCACTCCACCTCGAAGTGAGAGAGGGCTTTTATCCCATGGATATGGTGGGTGGGATGATCCTGTCTGTAGATGCAGGCCCTCTCCATTCCCTGGGATGGTCATTGCCCATCGTTGTCTCCTCGCCAGGTGACTTGGATGAGTCCATTGAGCTGTAGGGTAGGAGTTGCAGCTCCACTGAGATTCCACGCAAACCTGGCACATAGGTAGGCCAGAGGCTCCAGTCTCTGGAAGTATACCTAAAAACTTCAGCATCACATATAGGTTTGAATAGAAGGGACTGATGAACCATGTGCAGGGAGGACTTATTTGAGTCCAATTATTTCGTTTTAAAAGCACCACGGATGCTGTTCTTTGAGACTTCTTTATGGTAGTTATTAAGTTAATTGAGAGAAGTCAGGGCCTAAGTGTTTGAGGAATTAAATTATATGTCCATTAATTTGTGAGCTTCCTGATTATCTTCTCATTCAGGGAGTTTAAAGTTCATTCAGAATCATAAATAAAGGAGAGAGACAAGTGTGTCCAGTTTTATGAAGTAAGGTGCAGGCTGCAATGATATAAGGAAGTTATCCTAAGTCCGTTGTCTAATTGCCTTGATCCAGTTGTGTGGGTTCCCCTATTTTTTTCTTTTTCCATAATAATAACGGGACACACATTTTCTGTAGAGAATAGTTGACTTATTAAGACTATCTCTTTAGTGCTATTTGACCAAAGGTTATACTCTGGGGAATTCATTAGGAAAAATCTCTTGGTTTATTTGATCCTCTTGGCCTGGAACCTTCTTTCTGTTCCTCTTTATTTCAGTGACTATCATGCATACTTGAAGACTCTCCCTAGGCCCTGACAGACAGCTCTACACCTCAAGTTAGGTCAGCTGCCTTGTTGCAGTGAGCACTGTCCTGGCCCTGCTCATATTCCTTTAGGGTTCAACCATTTGATATGAAAGGAAATCAGGACCTGTTTAGGTGTCTGTATCCCCACCAGATGGGAGATGTCTGGGGGCAGGAACTTTCTTATTTAACTGCGTACCCCCCTACCCTCAAAATTATAATGCTGTGGAGAAATTCTGCCCCAGATTCAGGGCACATAGTATATACCCAATAAATGCTTGTGGAAGGAA
The DNA here is from genome assembly GCA_026826555.1 of Tolypeutes matacus. Classification (NCBI taxonomy): domain Eukaryota; kingdom Metazoa; phylum Chordata; class Mammalia; order Cingulata; family Chlamyphoridae; genus Tolypeutes; species Tolypeutes matacus. Next base: position 43,929 of record JAKSZT010023082.1, read on the forward strand.
TATGTACAAAGGTACTTGGAATTTAAGCTGGTGCTCTTCAGAAGTCCAAATCAATGCAATCAGTGCAAAATTGACTTGATAAAGTGGGGTATGAACCGTTCTGATGCACGAATAACACAGTTCTGAATCCTGAAGAATAATTTACTATGCATATTGCAAGTGAATATTTCTGATACGGACTAAATCAAACAATAATCCACGAAGTGCGCTTTGCTACAGTTGGGTTTTATAATATGTGAACCCTAGCTGATTGTTAAATAATGTGTTAGTTATCGATTGCTGTGTAACAAATTACCCACAATTTAGTGACTTAAAACAACACTATTTATTATCTCAGCCTCTGTGGCTCAGGAACCTGGACACAGCTTAGCTGGGTCCTGTGGCCCAGGTCTCTCACAAGGCTGCGATCAAGGTGTCGGCCATGGGAACCGGCATCTCAAGATTGACCGGGAAGGATCCATTTCCAAGCTCACTCCCGTGGTTGTCGGCAGGATTGGGTTCCTCGAGGGCTGTTGGTAGAAGTCTGCTTTCAGTTCCTTGCAACACGTGCCTCTCCGTACATCATTTCACAGTGCGGCAGCTGGCTTCATCACAGCGAGCAAGAGCCAGGGGAAAAGAAATTACCAGCAACACAAGGTGCTAGCAAGACCCAAGGCATAAGCATTGTGTCACCTATTCATGAAAGTGACATCCTGTCACTTTTGTTGTATTCTCTTGGTTCCTAGGTCCAAGGGGTGGGGCATACACAAGGATGTGAATACCAGGATGTGGTTGGGAAACATTGGGAGCCGGGTCAGAAGCTGCCTCCCACAAATAACCAATAAATATTCAAGAAAAATACAAGCCGAGCAACCTGATACCTGGGAACACAAAAATAAAAACTGCTAGTTTGACTGAACGACTAATGGAAGAGATATAAAAGAGAGAAAGGAACACTTAAACCCAAACTCTTTGATGTTTTGTTCTTTAATCCATAAGCCCTCGTTGGCTGTCTATTAGGTGCCAAGCATCACAAAGTGCTCAAGGCACCCCAGAGAGGAATAAAACTCTATTCATGACTGAAGGAGCTTACAGATCAATGAAGAAAATAAATTTGGAGACAACAAATGTCAGTGTGGGAACTTTTATAATCCAAGTCCTTTTACAGTGTGTTTGGAGTTCAGTGGTAGAGTGGGTATCAAAAAATTTGCTGAGAGTTGCTGAAAGTTGTGCAGGAAAGTGAACAGGGAGGAAGAATTCCCTAAGCAGAGAGGGGGAGAGGCAGGAAAAGAGCTGGTAAGCCTTATTTGGGATTTATGAAACCAGGATTTTGCCGGTCATATAAATATATAGAAAATCATTTAGCAACTTGAAGAGAAGTTAACTGTCCCCCAAGTCTCAATGTCAGTGCCAAATGGAAGCAGAGGCAGTTCAATTTCCAGGGTGAGTGGAGATGGCTTTGTAAAGATAATCTTTGGAAACTGCGTTTGTCTCCTTCGAGATTATTAGTTGGGCGGGGTGGGGAGGATTTGTCTGAATCCTGTGACCAGTCCTTGACGAAACTTTGAAACATGCCCATTTTGTCATTAGGAACGTAGTTGAGGGTCCTCTCCTGCTCTGTGGTATTTCTCCCACCCCGGGGACTTGGTCAGCTCTGGGTGGCTTGGGGGCGCCTGAGGCTCTGCCAGGTCCACCTTGACAGCATGTCCCCCCCCAGGCTTCCTGGAGTTGTCTCCAACCTCCTACCTATCCAAGCTACTCAATGCATTTCCTCTGCAGAGGGGAGGCCAGGAGAAGTCTTGGGAGTATGGATCCAGAGCATCTGAGCAACTGATGCCTCTGCCACCTGATTTTTAAGGCCAGTGTCAAAGGTAGCAGCAGAAATTAGCCATAGTGACAGGGCAGGAGAGTTTATCCTTAAACCTCCACTAGAGTAATGCTGGATTGGGGGTTATAATTGCATTATTTTGCTCTTAGTTTTGTTATTTTTTGCCTTTGCTGTCATCTCAATTACATTTTCACAAATATACCTCCTCTTTTTGTGGCAGGAGCATGTATTTATTTCTGAATTTAATTGCTTTTGGCATGCTTCAATTCCACATTTCTCAAAATAATGACTATGTGATGCCATTATCTAATGACTGATGAGTTTTCCACTCTGCCAAGTCAGTGTCTCTTATTTAGGTTTTTGTTTTTTTAAACATTAGGTTATTATTATTATTTTAAATTATGTCTGTGAGGGCAAAACCGTGCTTCAGAGGTGGTGACTCTGAAGAGGAGCTGATATCTGAACCCAAAGCCTATGTCAATTGCACTGTGCCCAACAAAAGAGCCAGCAGATGATATTATTGTCTGGAACCCCTGAGAAATCTCCAATGTTGGGAGAGCTACTGGGCAGTAAGAGCTGGGCAAATACTCTTTCTCTTTTCCAATAAGGAAGTGTGGTCTTCAAATGATAGCTTGACTAGCTTGCTATCAATCCTTGGAATGAGTTGAGGCATAAGATGAGCTGGGAAAACTTATAAAAAGGAATAGTTTTGACTTTTGGGTTCCCTTTACTCACAACTCCTGATTCTTGTCTCCAGTGAGACAGAAATGAGCCTCTGAGTAAGAAGATAGCATTAGGAAGTTAGGGAGAGTCAAAGTCTCAATAAAATGATAGATTCTTTATGTTTTCCTGAAAAACAAAACAAAAAACATCACCATTTCTCCTTTCTGATGCATGTATCAATACTCCTTTCGATAGCTTTCGGAAATCTGCTAATTTATGACACAAAATCCAGCTTCCCCTCACCTATCTGAGGATCATAAAGTCTCTCTTCCCTGTTGACCCCAACACAGTTCTCAGACAGCATCTTACTTTCTATTTGAATATAAAAGGAAACTTAGAATTTTTTTTTCAAAGATTTATTTTATTTATTTATTCCCCCCTCACCCCTGAAACTTTAAATTTTAATGTTTTCTGGAACTGGAATGGGTTGCCCACTGCTTCTGATTGGTAAAATCTTCCCTTCTTTTGTTCCTGCAATGCAGTTCTTATAAGTGACATAGTCTGCTTTTAAAATTTGGAGCCATAACAGTGGCACATGGAAAAATCACACCATAATTTTGTGCTTATATATCTGTCTCTTCCACTAAATCAGGAACTCCCTGAAGGCCAGAGTCCTGTGTTGAAATGCATTGAAGAGTGCCTGATAGCTAACAAATTGCCCATAAATGCTTGTCATCTTAAAATCATTCATTCATTCATTCCCTCATCCAGGTTATTCACACTCCTTGAACTGGACTTTCTTTATTTTTCTTAGGATAACAGTACAAAAACCACCTGACAAATATCAGGCATACAGTAGATGCTCAATAAATAAATAATGTAACATTCCTTTCCCCTACTCAGAGATACAGCCCATCAAACCTGGAGAAGTATATTTTTAGGGCAGTTATGTGTTCTAGGACACATTCTGATCTGGTCTAGACTCACCCATGTCAGCGGCACGTTCAATAGGCTGTACATCAGGCTTCTTGGCAGAGGAACAGAAGGAAAAGTCTTCCTGGGGCATCCTGGTGTCTGTGTCTTCCACAGACATGACTGGTGCACAGACCACAAGCCTTGTCCTCTGGCTGGGTGAGCACAACTGCAAATAGCCTTTAACCTTCCAGACACAATTTGTTCTGGTCCAGGCTCCTTTTTAATTCATCTTTGGTTAAACATCCTCCCTTCTAATTTTTGTATGTGCCCTTTATTGTATCTGAGTTCATCAAATGACTTTATCATTTATTTTCTGTTTTGATCAAGAGAGCTCAGAACTGTTCAAGGCTTACAAATTACAAAACCAAAACATGATAAAATATCGTATGCCTCTAATATAACCAAATTAGTACATGTGATTTGAAATCTTATCAATGCATTAAAAGAACTTTATTCCTACCCTGTCTACTTTTAAAAGAGGCCAAAGATATTAATAAAAGGTGTGTGAAAAAAATTTTAATGGGCCTGCTTATCAGGATTCTGAGGACCTAAATCTTGAACTTGATTAAAGAAGTTTGGGTTCACAGTTCCTCACCTGCAGTTCCTCAAATCCCCAAACTCTGACAAATCAAGAATTTTTTGTAACTCATTTGGTAACCAAATTTGACTGAACTGAAGAGAGGTTCTTTATAGTCTCTATCCACCTGGTGTAAATATTCATGTTTCGTTGCACAAACATCAACGTTTGATTACTGCATGCTGCCCTGGGCCCCATTGCAAATGTTGTTTAATATGTGTTTTTAATGACCATTCTAAAAGCTGAAAAGTTTGAAACATATTTAGTTTCAAGAGTTTCTTTTGGGGAAGGGATCATGGACCTGTAGCTGTAACTCGATCCTTGGGGTGTTGGTATATATATATAAATAATGGTGTGGAATTAAGTTCCATCATCTCTGATTATAATTGTTTCGAAGACTATTCAGAATAGTTGCTACCTACTGAAATATTTATGGATGAAAAAATATAATGTCTGGGATTTGTTCAAAATAATATGGGAGAGAGGAAGTGAGTATCAAGAACTTTGAAGGGTCTTAGATTTTTACCCTGCTTGCAAACTCACAATTTAGCCTACAACTGTTTCACGGATGCTGGCAGAAGACATGAGACTCCTGGGTCAAGCACAAAGAACTTTATTCTTCACAGAACTACAAGCAGCAGGAGTTTCATGTTCACATCAGATCCCACTTGCTTCCCAAATCACACAGTAGCAATGCAAAGTGGCCCAGGTAGATGCTGGCACACAGTGGTTTTGCATCACAGCGGAGGAACCCTGAGCTTAGGGACCCCAAATCTTTTATAATAGGAAGAAAGCAAACCTGCCTGACCTTTGCGCTGGAAGGAGACGTTAACTTTATTATTCTGAATAGGAAAATAACCTGCCCTCTGCTCTGAAGGAAAACACTCTCTGTATTGTCCAAGACTGTTCCTTGTACAAGCATCCTTGAAAAGATAGTCCATAACAAAGTCCATCAGTACCTCTGCTTGCAAGACTTGTAGAAACATGAGAGACCCGTCGAGAATTGTCTCCCAGCAATTCTCGGGAATAGACAGAACAAGATGGATTGTTAGTTGATGATTATGAGAATTGGGTGATGGACACATTGAGGTGCAGTCTTCTTTTGATATTTTTGAAATTTGACATAAATAGCATGTTAGAAAATAACAGCTACTGTAAGGGAAGTGCTATGTGACACTCTCCCTGCAAACCACAATGGAAAAGAACACAGGCGACTGGTGTTGAATCCTCACTTCACTGAGCAAATATCTGGGGTCTGTTCAGTAAATGTTCTCAAAGGCTGATTACATTATTGATTTCCTAGAGTACTGGCAAGTTCAATATGATTAACTCAAATCTCTGCAGGTTAAATAACCACCAATTGTGAGAGCTGGAAATATTGAGGAATGGTAGGAAATGACCTTTTAGTTTTAAAACATTTTAGGAGCACAATATACACACATAAATATGTGTATATATGTCTATATGCATATATATATGAGCTGGAGTGTTTTAGTTTGCTAAAAGCTGCTAGGAGTGATATACCAGAAATGGGTTGGCTTTTATATTGGGAATTTGTTAGGTTAAAAGCTTACAATTATGAGGCTGTGAAAATGTCCAAATCAAGGCATCATCAGAGATCTTGTCTCACCAAAAGTTGGCTGCTGGCAATCATGGACTCCTTTTTCGTGGCAAGGCACATGGAGGCATCTGCTTCTCTTCTGGGTCTTGCTGTTTCAGCTTCTGGCTGCTCCATCTGTGGCTTTCTCTCTCCTGGGTTCCTCTCTGAGCTCCTGGGTTCCTTCTCTCTGTCTCTGCGGCTTTTTCTGTATGTCTCTGCTTTTGGTCCACTGTTTATAAAGGACCACCCTGGGTCATGCCTCACTGAAAGAATCCAATCAAAGCCCCCCCCCTCCAACTGAATCCAATCCAATCAAAGGGTCCCACACCCGCAGGAATGAATTAGCTTCAAGAACATGTTCTTTTTTAGGATCCACAAAAAGCTTCAAACTGTCACATGAAAGCAAAGGAGACTGCATTTGTCTGGAAGGCTTTTTAGGCTCACAAATAGTATTCAGATAGTCACGAAAGGAAACCTTGAAAATAAGGCTATTGCATGTGTTTTTAGCAGCTATATGTTAAAAATATATATTAATAAAGTATATAAAAACAGAGGTGTCCACACTAAAAAGTCTTATTGCCTCCCACAGACCAAGCACTGCCTCATCTCCAATTTCCCATTTGCCTCCCAAGAGGTAATTACTGTCAACAGTTTGGTATATATACTTCCAGGCTATTTTCTATTTCTATACATTTATATACATCAATATGTAAAAGTACAAATATAGTTTTTTAAAACATAAGTGGGATTATACTGTACATATTTTTATATACCCTGATTTTTCATTTAAAAGTTTCTTGGAGGGGAGCAGATATAGCTCAAGTGGTTGAGCGCCTGCTTTCCATATATGAGGTTCCGGGTTCAATCCCCAGTACCTCCTAAAAACAAAGAAAACAAAATCACCATCTCTCATTGGGGAGCAGATGTAGTTCAGTGGTTGAGCATCTGCTTCCCATGTACAAGGTCTTGGGTTCAATCCCCAGACCTCCTAAAAAAAAAAAGTTTCTTGGATATTTTTCAATTTCAATATATATGAAAGTATCTCCATTTTAAAAACTTTAGCATAGCATTCCAGAGAATGGAGGTAACATATTTAAATATCCAATCTAAGCTCACCTTTCACTGCTAATAAGCATTTTTCATAATCATGGCTGCACTTCAGACCAAATAAGCTTCATGAAGTAATTCCTGCCCAGTTGGGTCTATAGTCTAAAAAACACCCTCGGCACAAACATGTAGTGAGAAGACACTTGATGTGTCAAGGGTTTTTAGACTATTTTTTAATTTATTATGAGACTTATTTTAAATTTCCTTGTTTTCAGGAATCATCTATGGATGCTAACATTTTTTAAAAAATACATCTTTATTTTTCAAATGCTTTCTGGTAACCTTTATTTTATTTTATTTTATTTTTGAGGTTCTGGGGCTGGGGATTGAACCTGGGACCCTGTATGTGGGAGGCTGCTGTGCAACCACTGAGCCACATCAGCTACCCTGAGTTGATTTTTTTCTTTGTTTGCATTTTTTTTAATGAGGCACCAGGAACCAAACCCAGGGTCTCCCATGTGGGAAGCAGGTGCTCAACCGCTTGAGCCACATCCGCTCCCAAACATATATAGCACTTGAGTTCATTCAACTTTTTTTTTCTCATATGTGGGAAGCTGTGCACAACCACTGAGCCACATCGGCTCCTATGGATGCTAAATTGAGGAGAAAGGAAGATTAATGAGGAACAGGATATTTACATAGTCTTGAAGTATCTCCCCATCAATTACTTATTAATTACAAAGGAAAATCTCTACAGTGAAGGAACCAGCAGGACCTTAACCAAATGGTAAAATTAACATCATCAAAAAGGCCAAATGGATATCATATGCCTCCAGATATGAGATATGGGAAGACACAACCTCGCTTACGTAGTATTTCATCCAAATATGCCGTGCTTGGATGGAATCATGAGAAAACACTAGACAAACTCATATCAAGGGACATTCTGAAAAATAACTGGCCCATACTCTTTAGAAATATTGATGTCAAGAAATATTTTAAAAAGGCTGAGGAACTCTTCCAGATTGAAGGAGATTAAATATACCTGGCAACTAAATGCAATGTGTGATCCTGGACCGGATCCTGTTCTAGGAAAAAAATTGCTATAAAGTACTTTATTAAAACAATTGATAAAATTAGAACATGGACTATGGATTAAAGAAAAATACTGCATCAATGCTAAATATCCTGATTTCGATAATAGTACTGTGGTTATGTTAAAGTATGTGTTAGGAATATGCCAGGTTATGTTAGAAAATATACACTGAGGTATTAGGGGGTAAATGGGCATGCTGCCTGCAAATGGCTCAGAAAAAAAGGTGTTTGTGTCTCTATATATGCTATGCAATTGAAATGAAAATATGATATAGCAAATGTGGCAAATTGTTCAAAATTAATGAATATGATTAAGGGGTACGTGAGGGTTTTTTGTTTTTTGCAACCTTTCTGGAGATTTGAAATTGTTTTAAAATAAAAAGTGACGGATCATCTCTTGGACCTAGTGTGTGGAAGGCACGCATTCATGTGGCAGTCAGGGAGCCTTGTTCGACTTCCTGCCTGCTTGGGGTGCGTTCTGGTTACAGGGCTCTAGGCTCTTTTTCACAGTCACTTACAGAGATATTTCATCTATCTCACAACCAGGAACTGCCCAAAGACTTCAGTTTCAGAAATACAGATAGCTGCTAATTTACAGAAGCAGGATGAGGACTTGTATTTTCAAGGTCAGGTTGCAGTTTTAATAGAGCATTGGCCACCACCAACTTGTACTAATTTCTCCTTCACCTGGGGCATTTCACTAAACTGTGTCTATGCAGAGAAACTTATTCTTCTAATCCTTTATTTTGTAATGCTGGTGGAGTTAGTGAACAATGGGGCATGGCTTTCAGTTTGGAGATGCATAAAAGCATAGAAATTAAGCTTTGCGCAGTGGCAGTGTCATTGCCAATGAGGTTTATCCGAAGCTCGATTATTGCTAATTGAAGAAAAACAAAACACAAATAATATATAGAAATTACTTAACAGGCCAGTAATCCCTCTTGCTTCTCTCTCTCTGCATTGCTCCAAGGAACTGGCAATAGCAATTTTTTAAAGAGCTGCATTAAGGTATTGTTCATATACATAAATCCCACCCATTTACAGTGTACAATTCAATGGTTTGAATACATACACAGAGTTGTGCAACTGCCACCACACTCTCATTTTAGGACATTTTCATCACCCCAAAAAGAAATCCTGTACATTAGCAGTCACTCCCCATTTCCCCCCATCCTTTCTGCCCCAACCCCAGGCAACCACTAATCTTTTTTCTGACTCCGTAAATTTGCCTATTGTGGATATTTCATATAAATGGAATCAATTTGTGGTCCTTTGTGTCTGGCTTCTTTCACTGAGCATGATGTTTCAAGATTCATTTCCGTTGTAGCATGTATCAGTATGTTCTTTTTATCATCAAATAATCTTCCATCATATGGATATGCCACATTTTGTTTATCCATTCATTAGATGATAGACATTTGGGTTGTTTCTTTTTGTTGGCTACAATGACACATGCTACTACGAACATTTGTGCGAGGATATGTTTTAATTTCTCTTGCAAAATCCATGAGTGGAATTGCTGGGTGATATCGTAACTGTGTTTAACATTTTGAGGAAGTGCCAGACTGTTTTCAAAAGTGGCTGCATCATTCTACATACCCACCAGCAATGTATGAGGGTGCCAATTTCTCCACTTGTCATTGTCTTTTTTTTTTTAACAAATCAATTTTATTGTTACATATTAATAAAGCATAAATCCCTCCAAAGGGTACAATCAAAGGCATTTGGTATAATCACATATTTGTACATTCCCCAGTCATTCCCAAAGCACTTTCATTATTCCAATACTACTAATAAACAACAAACAAACGAACAAAGCACATCCCCTCTCAATCTCTCTATGCCTTGCCTGCCGTAAATAGCTGCTATTCTTTTTCCTTCTCTCTAGTATAATTGTATTTATATTTCATAAAAACAATCTTATATATGCAATATCCCCCATATTCACGTTTTACATGAAGTTTTACTATCTTATACAGTTCCATGTTACAGCTTTTAGCTTTCCTTCTAGTAATATACATGACCTTAGACTTTCCCTTTCAACCACTGTCATATCCAAACAATAGCACTGCTTGTTACAAACACCATGATATGCTTTAACCATTTCTATTCATTTCCAAATTTTACAAACAACTTTTTTAGCAATTCTGCACAGATTAATCCTCAGCTTTCCATTCTCTACCCTCCTTCTATTTTCTGGTGACCTATATTCTAATTAATTCCACGAGTTTACACAATATATTTAGTTCATAATAGCACAATCATACAGTATTTGTCTTTTTGTGTCTGGCTTGCTTCACTCAATATAATGTCCTCCAGGCTCATCCATGTTGTCATATGCTTCACAACTTCATTTCTTCTTAAAGCTGCATAATATTCCATCATGTGAATAGACCACAGTTTGTTTATACATCCATCAGTTGATGGACACCTGGGTTGTTTACAACTTTTGGCAATGGTGAATAATGTGGCTATGAGCATCGGTGTGCAGATGTCTGTCTGCCCGCTTCTCTGCTCTCAGTTCTTCTGGATATATACCTAGTAATGGTATTGCCGGATCACATGGCAAGTCTGCATTCAACTTCCTCAGGAACTGCCAAGAGTCCCCCACAGTGGCTATACCATTCTACATTCCCACTAACAGTGAATTAGCATTCTTATCTCTCCACATCCTCTCCAACATTTATAGTTTTCTGACTTTTTAAAGTGGCCAGTCTAATTGGTGTGAAATGATATCTCATTGTAGTTTTGATTTGTATTTCCCTAATCGCTAGTGCTGTTGAACCTTTTTTCATGGGTTTCTTTGTCATTTGTATTTCTTCTTTGGACAATTGCATTTTCAAGTCTTTTGCCCATTTTTTAATAGGGTAGTTTATCTTTTTATTGTTGAGTAGTGTGATCTCTTTGTATATCATGGATATTAAATGCTTATCGGATATGTGATTTCAAATATTTTCTCCCATTGAGTTGGCTGTATTTTCACCCTTTTGACAAAGTCCTTTGGAGTGCAAAAGTGTTTAATTTTGAGGAGGTCCCATTTATCTATATTTTTCTTTTGTGCTTGTGCTTTGGGTGTAAGGTTTAAGAAACTACCACCTACCACAAGATCTTGAAGATGTTTCCCTACATTTTTTTCTAGGAGTTTAATGGTTGTTGCTTTTATATTTAGGTCCTTGATCCATTTTGAGTTAATTTTTGTATAAGGTGTGAGATAGGAGTCTTCTTTCTTTCTCCCAGCACCATTTGTTGAATAGACTGTTCTGGCCCACCTGGGAGGGCTTGAACATCTTGTTAAAAATCACTTGACTATAGATGTGTGGGTCAATTTCTGAGTTCTTGATTCGGTTCCACTGGTCAATATGTCTACCTTTATGCCAGCACCATGCTATTTTTACCACTGTAGCTAGGTAATATGCTTTAAAGTCAGGAAGTGAGAGTCCTCCAACTTCGCTCTTTTTAAAGATCTTTTTTGGCTATTCAGGGACCCTTACCCTTCCAAATAAATTTGATAATTGGTTTTTCCACTTCTGCAAAAAAGGCTGTTGAGATTTTTATTGGAATTGCATTGAATCTGTAAATCAGTTTGGGTAGAATTGACATCTTAATGATATTTAGTCTTCCAATCCATGAACCCAGAATGTCCTTCCATTTATTTAAGTCTTCTTTGGTTTCTTTTAGGAATGCTTTGTAGTTTTCTGAATATAGGTCCTTTATGTCCTGGGTTAAGTTTATTCCTAAATATTTAATTCTTTTAGTTGCTATTATAAATGGAATTTTTTTTTTTTCTGACTTCCTCCTCAGATTGCACATCAGTAGCATATAGAAACACCGTTGGGGAAGCGGCTGTGGCTCAATCAGTAGGGCTCCCGTTTACCATATGGGAGGCCCCGGGTTCGGTTCCCGGGGCCTCCTGGTGAGGGCAGGCCCGCCCGTATGGCGTGGTTAGCTGACCCAGCGAGCACAAGCAGCAAGGGGGGGATAAATGAATAAATAAATAAAATCTTTAAAAAAAAAAAAAAAAAAGAAACACCGTTGATTTTTTGCGTATTAATCTTATATCCCACCACTTTGCTGAACTCGTCTATTAGATCTAGTAGCTTTCTGGTGGATTTTTCAGGAGAGTCTAGATATAGGATCATATCATCAGCGAATACCGAAAGTTTTACTTCTTCCTTTCCTATTTGGGTGCTTTTTAAAATTTTTCCAATCTAGCCTAATTGCTCTAACTAGAAACTCTAGCACAATATTGAATAACAATGGTGACAGTGGGCATCCTTGTCATGTTCCTGATCTCAGCGCGAAAGCTTTCAGTCTTTCACCATTGAGTACTATGCCAGCTGTAGGTTTTTCATCATTTATCATTGAGAAAGCTTCCTTCTATTCCTCTCTTTTGGAGTGTTTTTATCAAGAAAGGTGTTGTATTTTGTCAAATACCTTTTCTGCATCAATTGAGAGGATCATGTCATTTTTCTTCTTCAAGTTATCAATGTGGTTTATTACACTAATTGATTTTCTTGTGTTGAACTATCCTTGCATACCTGGGATAAAACCCACTTGATTGTGGTATATAATTCTTTTAATATACTTTTGTTTCCTGTTTGCAAGTATTTTTTTGAGGATTTTTGCAGCTATATTCATTAGAGATATTGGTCTGTAATTTTCTTTTTTTTGTAGTATCTTTATCTGGTTTTGGTATTAGGGTGATGCTGGCATCATAGAACGAGTTTGGTAGCATTCTTTCTTGTTCAATTTTTTGGAATAGCTTGAGCAAGATTGGTATTAGATCATCTTTGAATGTTTGGTAAAATTCACCTGTGAAGCCATCTGGTCCTGGGCTTTTCATCTTTGTGAAGTTTTTGATGATTGTTTCAATCTCTTCACTTGTGATTGGTTTATTAAGGTTTTCTCTTTCTTCTAGGGTCAGTGTAGGTGGTTTGTGTGTTTTTAGGAATCTGTCCATCTCCTCTACATTGTCTAGTTTTTTGGCATACAGTTGTTCATAGCATCCTCTTATGATCTCTTTTATTTCTACTGGACAGTGGTAATGTCCCCCCTCTCATTTCTGATTTTATTTATTTGCATCTTTTCTCTTTTTTCTTTGTCAGTCTAGCTAAGGGTTTGTCAATTTTGTTCATCTTCTCAAAAAAAACCACAACTTTCGGTTTTGTTGATTCTATTGTGTTTTTTATCTCAATTTCATTTATTTCCGCTCTGATCTTTACTATTTCTTTCCTTTGGCTTGGATTTGGATTAGTTTGCTGTTCTTTTTCTAGTTCTTCCAGGTATGCAGTTAGATCTTCAATTTTAGCTCCTTCTTCTTTTTTTAATGTAAGCATTGAGGGCTATACATTTCCTTCTCAGCACTACCTTTGCAATGTCCAGTAGGGTTTGATATGTTGTTTTCTCATTTTCATTTGTCTCAAGATATTTGCTGAATTCTCTTGCAATTTCTTTTTTGACACACTGATTATTTAAGAGTGTGTTGTTTAATCTCCATAGATTTATGAATTTTCCCTTTTTCCATCCATCATTGATTTCTAGCTTCATTCCATCATGATCAGAGAAGGTGTTTTGTATAATTTCAATCTTTTTAAATTTATTGAGACTTGTCTTTTGACCCAGCTATGGTCTGTCTTGGGGAAAGATCCATGAGTACTTGAAAAGAAAGTATATCCTGCTGTTTTGGGGTACAATGCTCTATAAATGTCTGTTAGGTCTAGTTCATATATCATAATACTCAAGTTCTCTGTTTATTTATCCTCTGTCCAGATGTTCTATCCAACACTGAGAGTGGTGTACGGAAGTCTCCAACTCTTATTGTAGAGACATCTATTTTTTCTCCCTTCAGTTTTGCCAGTGTGTGCCTCATGTATCTTGGGCCACTCAGGTTAGGTGCATAAATATTTAGTATAGTTATTTCTTCTTGCTGAATTGCCCCTTTTATTAATATATAATGACCTTCTTCATCCCTTATAACAGTTTTGCATTTGAAACCTATTTTGTCTGATATTACTATCACTATTCCAGCTCTTTTTCGGTTACCATTTGCATGGAATACATTTTTCCAACTTTTTCACTTTTAACCTGGTCTGAGGTGGGTCTCTTGTAGACAACACATAGATGGCTTATATTTTTTTAATCCATTCTATCAGTCTATGTCTTTTGATTGGGGAATTCAAGCCATTAGCATTCAATGCTATTACTGTAAAGGCATTACTTACTTCATCCATTTTGTCCTTCGGCTCTCTGTTGTCATATCGTTACATTGTCGGTCTTCTCACCCTCTGTAACAATCTTCATTTCTAAACTCTTCTCCAAATCTCTCACCCTCATTTTTTCCTTTTCAGACTGCAGCACTCCCTTTAGTGTTTCTTGTAATTCTGATCTTTTGGTAACATATTCTATCAGTTTTTGTTAGTTTGTGAAGACTTTGAACTCACCCTCATTTTTGAAGGGCAGCTTTGCTGGATACAGAATTCTTGGCTGGCAGTTTTTCTCTTTCAGTACCTTAAATACATCATACCACTTTCTTCTCCCCTCCATGGTTTCTGATGGGAGGTCAGCACTTAATCTTATCGAGTTTCCCTTGTATGTGATGCTTTGCTTTTCTCTTGCTGTTTTCAGAATCCTCTCTTTGTCTCTGATATTTGTCATTCTGAATAGTAGGTGTCTCATGGTAGGTCTATTTGAATTTATTCTGTTTGAGGTGCGTTGTCCTTGGATATTGATATTTATGTCTTTCATAAGGGTGGGGAAGTTTTCGGTCATTATTTCCTCAAATATTCCTTTCTGCCCCCTTTCCATTCTCTTCTCTTGAGGCACTGATAATGTGAATGTTTGTGCATTTTGTGTTGTCATTAATTTCCTTGAGACTCTATTCCATTTTTTCTACTCTCTTCTCTTTCTGTTCTCCTGTCTTTTCCAGTTCAGATGTTCTGTCTTCAAAATCACTAATTCTGTCTTTGAGCAATTCAAATCTGCTCTTATGTGCCTCTAATGTATTTTTAATCTCTCCATCATGTCTTTCATTCCCATAAGGTCTGTTACTTTTCTTTGCAGGCTTTCAAATTGCTCTTTATGCTCTCCCAGTGTCTTCTTAATATCCTTTATTTCTTTAGTCATATTTTCTTTAAGTTCTTTGAAGTGATTTAGGAGTGGTGTATAATTATCACTGATTAATTGTCTTAAATCTTGTATCTCTTCAAGATATTTGGTTAGTTATTTTTGGCTGGGCCATCTCTTCCTGTTTCCTAGTATGATTTGTAAGTTTTTCCTGATGTCTAAGGCATCTGAATATGTTGGTGAATTTACTCTGATGGCCAATTTCTGTCTTTTGCTTATTTTTTTTTAACATATTTTTAACTTTATTTTGTACATTTAATAATTGAAAATATAAACTTAAATGTAATGGATACATATAATTTTTTTTTTGAATCAAACAATATGTTATACAATATATTTGGTTCATAGTAACGCATTCATACAGTATTTGTCCTTTTGTGTCTGGCTTGCTTCACTCAACATAATGTCCTCCAGGTTCATCCATGTTGTCATATGCTTTATGCCTTCATTTCTTCTTACAGCTGCATAATATTCCATCATATGAATAGACCACAGTTTGTTTATCCATTCGTCTGTTGATGGACACCTGGGTTGTTTCCAACTGTTGGCAATGGTGAATAATGTTGCTATGAACATCGGTGTGCAGATGTCTGTTCGTGTCACTGCTCTCAGTTCTTCTGGGTATATATCTAGTAGTGGTATTGCAGGGTCATGCGGCAAGTCTATATTCAACTTCTTTAGGAACTGCTAAACAGTCCTCCATAGTTGTTGTACCATCCTGCATTCCCACCAACAGTGAAGAAGTGTTCCTATCTCTCCACATCCTCTCCAACACTTGTAGTTCTCTGTCTTTTTAATAGTGGCCATTCTGATAGGTGTGAAATGATATCTCATTGTAGTTTTGATTTGCATTTCCCTAATCATGAGTGATGTTGAGCATTTCTTCATGTGTTTTTTTTTGCCATTTGTATTTCTTCTTCGGAGAAATGTCTATTCAAGTCTTTGGCCCGTTTTTTAATTGGGTCATTTGTGTTTTTATTGTTGAGTTGTAACATCTCTTTATATATCCTGGATATTAAACCCTTATCAGATATGTGATTTCCAAATATTTTTTCCCATTGAGTTGGCTGCCTTTTCACCCTTCTGACAAAGTCCTGTGAGGTGCAAAAGTGTTTAATTTTGAGGAGGTTCCATTTATCTACTTTTTATTTTGTTGCATGTGCTTTGGGTATAAGGTCCAAGAAACCACCACCTGCTACAAGGTCTTGAAGATGTTTCCCTACATTTTCTTCTAGTGGTTTTATGGTCCTGGCTTTTATATCTAGATCTTTGATCCATTTTGAGTTGATTCTTATATAGGGGGTGAGATAGGGGTCCTCTTTCATTCTTTTGGTTCCCCCCCCCCACATCTCTTCTTTGATATTTGGATCAACTTCTTCTAAGTCTTTAAAATTGCCCTGCCTAAGTTACCAAAATTGGGTCAGGGACTCACTAGTGGGGTGCAGATTTTCTCCCAGGAGTAGGATACAGATAAAACCGAGAACAGTTTTTGTCCATGCAATTTCCAGACCGGCCAGCAGATGGTGCTGGTCAGCACACCTTTCCATGGAGGTATTTCAGTCCGGGCTTTCCTGTGTTCCTGTGTTGAATCTCCAGAGCAGAGAGTCAAAGCAGTCTCTGCAGGCCGAATTCACTGAAGAAAAGCACCCCGACCTCCCTTCCCTTTTCCCTTGAAACAGCTGACAGGGAGGAAGATGCCTGTTTCGTTCTCAGTCGGGTGCAGTGAGCCAGAGGTTTTACCCCAGTTCAATATCTTGGGGGTTGCAGAGGGGAGCCCTTCCCAGCTGCCATGGGGGCTTGGTAACTCACATTTATTGTTTCAGTTTCTTTGTCTCTCTGTCCCTCACCCTCCTGGAAGTTGTGTAGCACTGTCCTTGTCCACTGACCCCCAAAGCAGGTCCCTCAGACAGCTTTTGGCTCTTTCTCTGTTGTTTTTGTGAGAGCATTGAGCTCTGCCTGTTAGTTCGATGCCATCTTCCCACAATTCCCCTATTGTCTGTCTTTTGATTATAGCCGTCCTAGCAGTGTGAATTGGAATCTCATTGTAGTGTTGATTTGCATTTCTCTAATGGCTAATGATGTTGAACATCTTTTCATGTGCTTTACTGTTCATTTTTATATATTATTTGGAAAAATGTCTGTTTGGATCCTTTGTCCAGTTTTCATTGTGTTATTTATCTTTTTATACATGAGCTGTAAGACTTCCTGATATATTCTAGATACATGTTTCTTATTGGTTATATGATTAATAACCATTTACATCTGTTAGCTCTCATTTGCTTTTTTCACTTTAAAAATTTCTTGGAGGTATTTCAATTTTAGTATATATGGATCAGTCTCCACTT
Organism: Tolypeutes matacus; assembly: GCA_026826555.1. Lineage (NCBI taxonomy): Eukaryota > Metazoa > Chordata > Mammalia > Cingulata > Chlamyphoridae > Tolypeutes > Tolypeutes matacus. Next base: position 61,160 of record JAKSZT010023082.1, read on the forward strand.
TTAAAAAACTGATGTCTAGCATTCCATAGAATGTATGTACCATATTTGAAGTATTTCCTAGTAAATACCACCTGTATATTGTCATAGGACACATTCTGAATGATACTCTTCTCTCTTCCACATTTTGGGGGTATTAGTCAAGAACACACCCTGTTATATTTATGCTCTTTAAGATTGTGGAACATACATTCTGCTTTTTTGATGTGTGTAGGATTTTCTCACAAGGGCACTTAGCACAACCTTGTTGGATGGTATATTAGTCTCCCAGGGATGCCATTTTAAAAGTACCATAAAGTATGTAGCTTAAAACAATAAATATTTATTGTCTCACAATGCTGGAGTCTAGAAGTCCAAAATCAAAGTGTTGGGAGGACCATGCTCCCTATACAACCAATAGGGGAAAATCCTTCCTTGCCCTTTCTAGCTTCTGGTGTTTGACAGCAATCCTTGGAGTACCTTGGTTTGGGGCTGTATCATGCCAGTCTCTGCTTCCATCTTCACACAGCCTTCTTCCCTCTGTGTCTCTGTGTCTCTTCTTATAAGGACACTAGTCATATTGGACCCACACTAATCCAGTATGACCTCATATTTACTAATTACGTCTTCAAAGATCACATTTCCAAATAAGGTCACATTCATAGGTAGCGGGAGTTAGGACATCAACATATCTTTCTGGGAGGGGACACAATTCAAGTCACAGCAGTTGGTAAGTTTAGCGTAGCTGATTCCCACTGGCTCTCTATAAGCTTTCAAAATAAAGGACTCTTCTCCCTTGGGTTTTGTCTTATGATGCTACAAAATACATAATCATAAAGTTGGAAGAGGCCCCATAAGTCCTCTAGTCCTGTGGAACTCAAGGTGAGGTCCATAGACTGGAGACTGGTGCTAGTCCACAATCTATTACTGGACTACAATGTGTTAGTACCGAAATTGAGAGTAAATGTTTAGAAACATTTATTATATTGACATTGCCATGATAATCAAGCACATAATTTGGTATTATATGGAGGTATCAGTTCACAATAGATTTGAAAATTTAAAAAGTCCTTCACTAAAGACAATTTGAGAAACGCTCTTGTAGTCCAATCTGTCACCTACAGCAAAAATCCTTTCTGCAGCCATTCCACTAAAATTTACAAACAAGTTTAATTAATTCATTCAAGAAATATTTTTTCAGCCACTGCAACATGTGGCGTGCTGATTAAACTTTTAGTCTTATACCCTGGTTTTTCACTTACTAGGTGTGTGAACACTGGGAGGTTTGTTATCCTCTCTGGACCTTCATTTCTGCTTCTATAAAACAGTGATATAAGAGTGCTCATTCTCCTAGAATTCTTTTGAGGAGTAAATGAATAAACATATATAAAGTGCTAGAGGGTCGGATGTGGCTCAACTGGTTGGGCGTCCGTCTCCCATATGGAGGGACCCGGGTTCCATCCCCGGGACCTCCCGGTAAAAAAAAAAATAATTAAAAAAAAAAAAAAGTGCTAGAAAAGGCCCTGGAAATGGTATTCATTCAATGAATGTTAGTGATGTTGATGCTGATACTAATGCGGGGGGGGGGGGGCCGGGGATGCTGAGTATTGTGGATACAGTTATGCAGAGGCACAGTCCTTGCTCTCCAGTAGCAAATGAGGGGGGTATGGCCAAATAGACAATTTCAGTGCAATAAGTGCTGAGACAGAGAGTACATAGGGTATCCAATCTTGTTCTGGAGGGCATATTAGTTCACATAAAGCTAAGCTGCTATAATAGACAGACCTCGAATTCAGTGACTCAAAGCATATAGAAGCACATTTCTCTTTCATCTAATAGTTCTTCAGTGGATAGTTGTATTAGTAATGTAGGCTGATTCCTATTACAAATAATTCTTAAATCTTAGGTGCTGAAAACAATAAAATGCCTATTTCATGCTCACATCACGATCCAATAAGGTATTTGGGCAAGTGGTCTTCCTTGTGGTCATTTAGGTACCAAGGCTCCCTGAATCTGCCATCTTCTAGGACCTCTTCTTCTGCATTCAGTTGAGCTGCTGGGAATAGAGTAATAACATGAAGAAGACATTCCCATCCTTAACTCCTGCCTGGAATGTTCCCATTCCATAAGTGAGACTCATCTCCTGGCTCGATCTAAATGCAAGGGGTTTGGGAAATGCAGTCTAGTTGTGTGTCCAGGAAGAAGAAGAGAAAATGGATATTGGATGCTACTAGTATTTTCTAGCAGCAGGGTCTAGGGTGATACAGCATTTCTGTTCCAGGAAGAGCAATTTCCTTTTAAGCAAATAAAGCTGAAGTGGTCCACATCATGTACCATTGGCTAGAGCATGCTTTCTCAGCAAAGGCAATATCACCCCCAGGTGACAAAAACTTGTCTTTAGGGGTCTGTGGCCCTCCAAAGCTCAAGTCTACCTCCACCCCCAACCCCCAATCCTATTTCTTATTTAATTGAGGGGGTGTGACTAGGAAAAAATGTCTAAAAAGCCTCCTTCGGGGAGGGGGAGCAATAATGAATAAAAGAGAAACGTTAGGCTAGAGTTTGCTCACATGGCCACACCTCATTGCAAAACTAGTCTCTATTTGGGTGACCAGGTACTGATAAAGCAGGGAGAATGAATGGATTCTAGGGGATGATTAATTGCTATTACAGGAATCTATTGGTATTATGATGTGGCTGAAGACAAAAACATGGAAGATGGGGGAATAGTGTGTGATAAGGCTAGAAAGGCAAGGCAAGACCAGATCATAAAGGGCCTTGAATGCCAGGTTAAGGAGGCTGGACATATCATGAAGGCAAGGACTTTGAATTAAGGAGTGGCGTTAGGAATGCAATCACATTTTTCTTTAATTTTTAAAGAACACTCTGGCTGTAATATAGAGAAAAGTGTGGAGGAGGGGAAGAGAGGAAGGATAACAGGATCAAATTAATTGTAGTAATCCAGGCAGAACATGATGGCTTGTATCAAGGTAGTATCAATAGGAGTAGAAATGGAAAGAAAATTAGATGGATCTGCAAGAGCTTTCTTTAGAATTTGCAGACTAGGGAAGATTGGTGAGGATGAGTGTGGAGACCAGGATGACATCCTGATGTCATTCTCTGATATAGGGAACCTGGAGCAGGAGAGTTTTGGGGGTGGGCCAACGTGGGGGATTATGAGTTCAGGTTTGGCCACATTGAGTTTTGGCTGCCTCTGGAATTTTCCAATGAAGTCCTCCAGTTGGTCTTTGGAGAGAGAGACATGGATTTCAGAAGAAAGAATTCTACGTTGAAAGTAAGGTGTCACAACGTACAAATGACCTAGCAACTGGAGTCACTAAAACAGGAAGGGATGCCATGCAGAGTGGGAAAAAGGTAGATCCTGGACAGAGCCTGGTGGAGCATCAACACACATCAGATGCGAGAGAGCGACCACAAAGGAGGCTTAGAAGAGTGGCTAGAGAAATCAGAGGGCTGTCAACATCAAGGAATCCAAGGAAAGAGATGATTTCAAGAAGGAGAATGTATTAGTTAGGGTTCTCCAGAGAAACAAAACTGCCAACAGGATATATATATATTTACTATCATAATTGACTCATGTGATTGTGGGGATTGGCAAGTCCGAATTCCTTAGGGCAGGCTGCAAGGTTGCAAGTTGGAAACTTGATGAAGGTAACAATGACTTCCCCAGGAAAAGGTGGCTGGCTGAAGTAGAGATAGAAATTCTTCTTTCCGACAGCTGAAATCTTCAGTTCTCCCTTTCAGGCCTCCTACTGATTGGTTGAGGAAACTCCTTTAATTGCTGAAGACAATCTCCTTTTTTGATGGTAGATGTAATCAGTCATCGATGCAATCACTGACTAATGATTTAAATCCACAAAATACCCTCACAGTAACAATCAGGTCAGTGCTTGCTCGACTTAACAACTGGACACCATAACCTGGCCAAGTTGGTGTATGAAATTAGCTATCCCATAGGGTATGGTCAACAGTGTAATGTCAGAGAAACTCTTTGAGTATTTAAGCATAGTGACTTTACAGAGATCAGTTTGGGTGGCTTGGTGGGGGCAGAAACCAGGTTGGGTGGATTGATGGGGGAGTGAAGGCTATAGAAAATAGATTGCAAGTGCACATAACTCTTTCAGAAAGTCAGGCTTCAAAAGGGAAAGGAAAAAGAGACAGTAGCTTGGTGGAGTGTGAGGCTGAGGAAGTTTGCTTTGTGTATGTAATGGGAGGAAGTTATGCATGCCCTCCAGTGAGAAGATGAAATTGGGTAAAGATACAGGTGAGAAAGGGCATAATTAATGGAGGTAGGTAAGAAATCGAGAGCTTCCATGGATGGAATTAGTCTTGAATGCAAGTTCCCTTCCTCACAACCCATTTCTTTTGTGGAATGGTTCTAAATATTATAAATAAGTTTCTTATGCTGAGGGGAAATATGTTTCCTTGTAACTCATCTATTAGTCTTATTTCTGCTTCCTTGACTCTCAAATGGCTGCAATCCTGTTTCCTCTGCAGTTTCTCTTATAAACAGTCATAGTTCCTTCAGACAAGTTTCATATACTCTGATTTCAAGTCTTCATCCAGGCATGCTCATCTTAAACTGTCAAGCCTAGAACTGCAAAAAAAATTGGTCCAGATGTGGTTCAGCACATGCAATGCTGAGTCCATTGTTACTGTTTTCTATATATTTATTATGGCTCTATAAATAGCATAGCGAGCTTTTTTTCCCCTCACGTTATACAAACATTTCTTACAGTGATTATAAACACTTAAGATCCCATTGTCTTTTTCTAGGAACTGCTCCTAAGACAGCCTCCCTTGTTAAAAAGCTTAGTATGGGTCTCGAGTTTCTCTTTGCTAGTTTTGAATTGTTATTCCAAGCTATCATCCTCCTGGATAGGATATAGAATCTGACACCCAATATATTTCCTCTCTTTCCCAGTCAGTGCCATCAGCTTCAACACCTACAAGTCTGTTGTTCAACACCTGCAAGATGACCCCTGTGATTCCCACCCCTGATATCCACATCTTTGTGTAATTCCCTCTTGAGTGTGGATGGAATCTGTGACTCGCTTCTAACTAATAGGAAATGCAAAAGTGAAGGGATTTTGCAGATGTAACTCAGGTTCCTAGTCAGTCAACTTTCAGTTTATCCATAGGGAGATTATCCTGGGTGGACTTGACCTAATCAGGGGTCCCTTGAAACTGGGCCCAGACCTTCCCTGAAATAAGAGACTGGAGACAGGAGAGACACTCTCCTGCTGGCTTTGAAGCAAATAGCCACGTTTAGAGTCACAGGCCTCCAACCACAAGGAACTGAATTCTGAAAACCACCTAACCCTGGAAGAAGTCCTTGAGTGTCGGATGACACCACAGCTCCTGCCAACATCTTGATTGCAGAGGATCCAGCTGAGGCATGCCTGGGCTGCTGACCCATGAAAACTGTGAGATGATAAATGTCTGTTGTCCTAAGCAGCTAAGTTTGTGGTAATTTGTATGTAGCACAAAATAAGAATGCATTTGCCTTCAGCTTTGCCATCCATGTCTTAGGTATGAGAGTTGGACTGCACAGGGAGAGAGCACCATCCATGGAGACGTCACCCTCTCCCACTCCTCCATGGCTTCTGTGGCCTCCCAGATGCCCTTTGCATGCCCAGGTTAATAAACTGCTTGGCGAGAGGTAGAGAACATCACCTTAGCACACCACGTGTAGCTTCTGCATCAGAAGAAAACTACCTCCGTGAAAACAGAGGCCAAATTGGAAACCTGCACTGTTCATGTTGTATACTGTTGCAGTACTTATTAGCAGTCCTGCTGATTCATTCTGTGACAGAGCATCTGAATCAGGCATTAGTGGACCATTTATGTCGCTGTGAGAGAGCCATTTGCCTCAGGATAAAGAATGTCTGTTAGTATTCTGGGCACGGTTGACACTCTTGACTAAGAGGCCATCCCTGCCCTCTCATGAGTACTTTGTGGGTGTCAGGACCTTCATTAAGATTCCACTTCCTTTAAGCCGGTCACCTTGGCATGTGTTCTCAATGACCTCAGTGGTTTAGGGAGGGTTGGTTTTTCCAAATGATAGGCAAGAATCAGAAAATAATTGGATTTGGCATACTTTGTAGCATCTCATTGGATTGCTTTTAGAAAAGTTCTTAAAGGAAGGGTTCATTTAAGTCAGAACAAAGAGGGAGATTTGGCAAGAGGTGCTTATGAGCTTCAATGGGATTCTGTGACTAATGCTTCACGTCAACACCAGGCTTCCGTGTGGACGGATGTTATGACATCAGTGCATAGAGGCTCCACAATGCTGAGGGGGGAGGGGAAGGCAGATCCAGTCATCCCATTCTAGAAAGTTAGTAGGAAAATGGTGAGGATCCAGGAGGCTGACTTGATTCTATGTTAGTTGATGGACAAGTGAGCAGAAAATTTCCTTTTCTGGAGTGATTTTGGATCTCAGAGATTCCTTCAGGCAAAACCTCGGGACCAGGAAATTCATAGGCCTAACGAAGAGTTTCTCAACCCCACACTATTGACTTTTGGGGCTGAATCATTCTTCATTGTGGGGCTGCCCTGCGTTGTAGGATGTTTAGCAGCTTCCCTGGTCTCTACCCACTAGATGCCAGTGGCACCCCCACTTCCCCAAGTACCCCCTGGGGGACAAAATCTCCCTCCCCCCATTGAGAACTAGTGCTCTAAAACAAGCATGCAAACTTTCAATTTTTGACACTCTATCTGTTTCTTGTGATATTTAATTTTCTCAATTCAGTTTAACCAAAAGATATTGAGCACTTCCTGTGAGCATTGGGATGCTGGGAAGAGGAATGGTTCTGTCCTCACTTCCTTTTCGTCTAGAACTCAGTAACGATAGGCCAAAGATGTTTTAGTTTCTCCTCTTCTGCCAGACTTTTAACTGGATAGTAAAGCCTGATATACAAAGACTCACCCACAGAGGACGGGGCCCCAAATTTAGGAATTAATTATCCCTGGTGACAGGTGCATCTAAGCTTTTAAAGGAAAGGGGCACCCAGTAAACACTTACTTCCTATCCCCTGCAAGGACTTGATGGAATTGGGCAGAAAGCCCAGGTCTCCCCCTTCTTGCTTAGGGATGTGGGTACTGCTTTAATGTTAGAGGATAGTGTCCCATGAGAAATGACCAAATCACAGAATAACTTGTTTACTCTGAATCAGGCTTCTTTGAAAGAAACCCGTTTTCCTCTTGGTTACAAGAATATATGTGTTCACTAAAGACAATATGGAAAATATAGAAAAGTATAAAAAAGGAAGTAAAAGTACTTGTGGCCCACATTACTTCTGTGCACCAGCCGCCGCTTCTGCCCTCCTTCCGGGCACGGTGGTGGATTGTATTTCCTCACCCCCTTGGCGTTAGGTGTGGTCACGTGACTTGCTCTGGCCAATGAAATGTGAGTGGAAGTTCATGGGTCCCGATGGGTAAGAGCATTTAATGGCTGTTGCCTGACTCCGCACTGCCTTCTTCCCCTGCCTTGGTGATCATGAGAACCCATGCTGATAGGGCCAGGTAACTGAGCCTTCAGATCAAGAGAGTCACCTAGACCACAGGCAGAACTTGCATGACCTAGCCTAAACCTTTGCTGTTTCAAGCCCCAGAAAGATTAAAGTGACTTGACACCCCAGCAGGACCTGCTCCTATCCTGGCTGCAACAATAGCCGTAATCCCACAACTCAGAGATCATTTTCACTCACATTGAACGTATGTTCTTCAAGAATACATATTTTAAACATTTCTATAGTTTGGATCTTGATGTTTTGTATCCTAACTCTTACCATTCAACACACCGTGAAAACAAATATTCCTTTGCTTTCTAATGCCTTTGGCACATCATATTTTTTTCCTCTTAGCACTTAACATTTTGTGAAATTATCTTTGTTCATTTGACTGTTTATTATTTTGTTCTGTTTTGCTATTTTTCTCCTTTAGAATGTAAGCTCCGTGAGGGGCAGGAACTGTGCTTGTCTTCTTTGATTTTGTTCTTCTAGTATCTGAAAAGTGCTTGGCACATAATAGATGCTTAAAATAAATATTTGTTAAATGAATAATGAACGAATATTCCATACAGATATACCATAATATATCTAAGAATTTCCCTATAGCTAAGCATTTTGATTGTTTTCACTTTTTTCTTTGAAGACCGTCGTTTTACATAAATCTTTTATTTTATCTCATATTACCTTGCTTAGTATAAATTCTAGAAGTGAGTTTAATTACTACATCAAAGGAGCTGAATAATTTTAAGACTCCTGATTCGTCTTGCCCATCCACCTCTCAAAAAAGTTGTATCAATATTCACTCGCAACAACATATGAGAGTACTTAGTTAACCTTTACTGACACTGAATATTTTTTAAAAGTCAGGAATGTATTTAATAAATTATCAATCATTATAAATTTTTCAATTTCTTTCTATATTCTTATTTGAATGTGGGTTTTTCTAATGACTGCAGAAATCACATCTACTACTAATACCAAAAAATAAATAAAGTCACAGTGAAGACCCAGAAGGAAATGGACAACTCCGGTTTCCCTTTATGACAATTTGCTTATCGCCTTCTCCAGACCTACTCTTCTGCTGGGACTATCCCTACAACTTCCAGTCTAATTCCAGCCTTCTTACAGTAGAGGTGTGTTCAAAAGCATGGGTGCTCAAGACTTCCCACCAAACAAATAAACAGGGGATTGCATTGTCATCGAGCCAGTTAGTTTCTGCCAATGATTGGGAAGAACCTCAAATACTTAAATGGAGAAAAGGCTGTTAGAAAACTGGAAAGCAAGATCTGAAATTTTGTCAATCTGCTCATGGATGGTCTGTTAATTATTCACTCTGAGAGGTAATTTAAAATTCTTTAAACCATATATACTTTCAAAAAGAGATTGCTCTAAAGGAAGATAAAGTGCCAGGTTCTAATAGAGGAAACCAGCATGGCAAAGCTAGCAAGTGTAGGAAGAGATCAAATCCATTTACAGAATTTCGTTTCCTGCTGTTCATTCCACATTCTCCAAGCTTCCTGATAGTAATGGAATTATCTTCAAGTGAAAAACCAAGACTTGGGAGAGAAATTGAGCACAAAAAATCAATACTAAGTTTCAGTGGTTCCTGACCAGAAAACTAAGTTCCTTTTTATAGCGCAGAGGGGGGCAGGTCCAAGTGACTCAGCCCTGTCTCCCTGCTGGGTGGGTGCCATGACAAACAATATTACATTTTGATTTCTTTAAAACTCTCAAAATCATTCAAGTCTGAGAGGGTAGCTATTTTTTTTCCCAATGAGGTCAATATTGACTTGAGGTTTCCAGCCCTAACTGGGTTGGCATGTTAATTAGGTATTAACTTCCTCCATGAAATTGAGGAGGAAAAGAATGATCCGGGCTGCAGCCTTTTGAAAGGGGAACACTTGTCAATACCATCAGAGAATGTTGGCAGTGAGGAAGGTCAGAAAGGATCCCTTGATCTCTTCTCATGGCGTGGCCTTTGAATTTGATGTTAAGTGTGAAAGAGAAGCAAATCTAGAATAGTTTGGAAGGGGTTTTCTTTCTGTCAATCTTGCAAGTATATGATCTTGATCTTTTTTTCTTCCTCAAAATTGCTGAAGATCAGTCTTATAATTTGTATATATTATATATTATTTGTATGTATATACTTGTGTGTATGTGTATATTTCATTTATATTACTCTAGCGCTGGAGTTAGCAAACTGTTGCCTAAGGGCCAAATCCAGCCTGCCACCTATTTTGTAAATAAAGTTTTATTGGAACACAGCCAGGCCCACTTGTTTATCTATTGCCTGTGGCTGCTTTTGTACTAGAATGACAGAATTCTGTACTTGTGACAGAGACTTATGGCCCTTTGTTTTAGTTGCCTTGGCTGCTCAAGCAAATACCTTGCAATAGGTCAGCTTAGGGAATTTATTAGTTCATGGTTTTGAGGCTAAAAGAAAGTCCATATCAAGGCATCATCAAGGCAATGCTTTCTTCATGAAGACCGGTGTTCTGAGGGCTGGCTGCTGGCAATCCTTGGTCCTGGGATTCTCTGTCACATGGTAATGCTCATGATGGACAATCTTGGCCACTCTCTTTTCTCTTCAGGATTCTCTTGAATTTCAGCTTTGGGCTGCTCCCTCTGGCTCTCTCTCCTTTTATCTGTCTGAATTTCATTATGCTTATAAAAGACTCCAGGGGAATTGTGGGAAGATGGTGACAGACTAACAGGCAAGCTGAATGCTCTCACAAAAACAATGGAGAAAGAGCCAAAAGCTGTCTGACAGACATGCCTTGGGGGTCAGCAGACTAGGACAGTGCTACACAACTCTCAGGAGGGTGAGGGACAGAGAGACGAAGAAGCCAAAAGGACAAACATGAGTTAACAAGCCCCCATGGCAGCCAGGAAGGACTCCCCTTCCCCACCCCCAAGATATTAAGCTGAGGTAAAACCCCTGTCTCACTGTAGCCTACTTAGAGGACAACAGACATCTTCCCCCCTGTCAGTTGTTTCAAGGGAAAAGGGAAGAGAGGTCGGGGTGCTTTTCTTCAGTGAATTCGACCAGCAGAGCCTGCTTTGAATCTCTGATCTGGAGATTCAACACAGGAACACAGGAAAGCCAAAACTGCACACCTCTGTGGAAAGATGCACTGATGAGCGCCATCTGCTCGCCAGTCTGGAAACTGCATGAACAAAAACTGTGCTCTCTGTATCCAACCCCTGGGAGAAAATCTGCACCCCACTAGTGAGTCCCTGGCCTGATTTTGAAAACTGAAGCTGGGCAAGACTGAGAATAAGTTGAATCAAATATCAAAGAAGAGCTGTGGAAAAAAAAAATAGACAAGAGATAGAAATTAGCTATCAGAAAAAATACACCAACATATTCAGATGCCTAGATATCAGGAAAAAATTACAAGGCATACTAGAAAACAGGAAGGGATGGCCCAGCCAAAAGAACAAACCAAATATCCTGAAGAAATACAGGATTTAATACAATTAATCAGTTCAAAGAATTTAAAGAAAATATGACTAAAGAAATAAAGGATGTTAAGAAGGCACTGGGAGAGCATAAAGGACAATTTGAAAGCCTACAAAGAAAAGCAACAGACCTTATGAGAATGAAAGACATGATGGATGAGATTAAAAATACATTAGAGGCACATAAGAGCAGATTTGAATTTCTCGAAGACAGAATTAGTGATTCTGAAGACAAAACATCTGAAATGGAAAAGACAGGAGAACAGAAAGAGAAGAGAATGGAAAAAATGGAACGGAGTCTCAGGGAATTGAATACAACATGCACAAACATTCGCATTATTGGTGTCCCAGAAGGAGAAGAGAATGGAAAAGGGGCAGAAAGAATATTTGAAGAAATGTCTGAAAACTTCCCTACCCTTATGAAGGACATAAATATCAATATCCAAGAAGGACAGCGCACCCCAGGCAGAATAAATCCAAATAGACCTACCATGAGACGCCTGCTATTCAGAATGACAATATCAGAGGCAGAGAGAGGATTCTGAAAGCAGCAAGAGAAAAGCAAAGCATCACATACAAGGGAAACTCGATAAGATTAAGTGCTGACCTCCCATCAGACATCATGGAGGAGAGAAGAAAGTGGTATGATGTATTTAAGGTACTGAAAGAGAAAAACTGCCAGCCAAGAATTCTGTATCCAGCAAAGCTGCCCTTCAAAAATGAGGGTGAGTTCAAAGTCTTCACAGAAAAATAAAAACTGAGACTATGTTACCAAAAGTCCAGATTTTCAAGGGATACTAAAGGGGGTGCAGCAGTCTGAAAGGAAAAAAACAAGGGTGAAAGATTTGGAGAAGAGTTTAGAAATGAAGATTATTAGGAAGGGTAAACTAAAGGATAAGAAGGTAGACAGTAGAACAATATGATGACAGAGAGCCAAAGGATAAAATGGATGAAGCAATTCAAAGTTTTCAAATAGCCCTTCACTTCTATCCAATGAACCCTGAAATATGGAAAGAAGATCTTTCTCAGGCAAGATCATTCCAGGAGCAGCAGAAAGGGGCACAGAGGATTAAAAAGAGTGAATCATCAGCAGAAGTAATGGACTTCTCACCAAAGTCAATTCCTGACTATGATTTTGAAAGTAATGAGATTGTTCCTGTTTGTGCAGCTATTGCTGAGAAATAGAAGACAGCTTCAACAAATAAAACAGTGGTTATTGTGTCTGCTTCTGGGACGGTAGAGACTGTAACTGAGGCGGAAGAAGGTGCTCCAACATCAGATGGCGCTGTTTTTATCAAAGCCTGAGGAAGGAAAAGGCAGAGCATGAAATATTTGAATCTGTCTTTTTTGATTCTCATTTAAAGTTTTAGACATAGGGACTTTTACTCTGGAGAAACAGGGCAAAACTCCCGTTTGTTAGATAAGCTTTTCAGATGAAACATATAAATCTAAGTGGTAGCATTATTGTATAGTGTTTGGACTATACTTTGAAAAGTTACAGTTTATACTTAAGATTAGAATTCTGAGCAAAATGTTTTTGATGTATAAATTTAATTTAATCCAAATATATGGATGGATACATTTTAAAGACACAACCTGGAAAGCAAATCCTTGAATATTAAATAATGTGGTCAGTGTTACTAAAATGTTGACTCATTGACTTTTGTTTTATGATAAAGGAAATGAGTGATTGCTTTCTCTCCTAGAAATATACTGCTGTTACTCTGTTTTCCTTGCTTTTGTAGAGTAAGTTTGTCACAAAGCTTAAATGTTTTTAATATTCATTTTGATTCAAAGTTGTGGTTATGATATATGTGGAATCTTTGAAAGTTCAGCCAAAAATGCATGCAAATGTGAACATCCTGAAGTTTCTCTTAATTCTGATTTGTGCTTAAGTCTTTGGCTTTAAAGAAGTTATAACAATGGTAGTTGCCTCCTTCAGTATTTGTTAGATGTGTGAAGTACTGATAAATGTCACAGTGATGGTTTTATTTTTTAGATTATTACTGTAGGTAGGTTAGTCCTTACCACAAGTGAGTCATTTTTTAAATGTGCGGTTTTTTTTTTTTTTTTTTTTTAATTTACGTGTTTATTGGGAACCTTGTGTGTGTAGAGCCAGGGCTGTCTCGGTCACCGCTGTGTCCCCAGCACTGCTCAACACAGGACCAGGCAGAGAGGCGGCTCCGGTACATAATAAAGCCCCATTGAATGAATGAACAAATACTCTTCCTCTTTCCTGAGCCCCCTACCAAAGCCTGCCTTGCTCACCCCTTCTCCAGGCACTCTCTCCTGACTGCCCTTCCCTTGTGTTCCGACATTCTCCCTCTTCCTCCTCTCAGTCCTGAACTGAAGAATCCTGTTTATCTAGAAACCCAGTATTGCTCCATCAAGGTCTACGCCATATGGCTGGGTGCTTCCCAAGGGAAACCGTGGTCATTCTCCACTCAGAGAACATCTCCTTGAGCTTCTACTCTCCCCTCGAGTCGCAGACTTTTACACCCTGGTTGAAAATAATCCCAGCTTCCTTCTCTTTATGTCTTTGCCTTTCAGAAGCCAAATAATTGACTTGTATCCTCCTCCAGGAAGCCCTCCGTGATTCCCAGGTGGGATTAGATGCTCCCATTGGCTTGCTCAGCCCCAGGGTTCCCCCCTCCCAGCTCTGCCCATGCTGGGTCATTGCTGTTTGGGGACAAGTCTGTTTCCCCGACTGGTGTTTGAGCCCCTGGAGGTCGGGGCTGGCACTGTCTCTGTCACTGCTGAGTCCCCAGCACCACCGAGCACCAGGCAGGCACGTTTACACTGATCTGTCAGGGGGTCACGGTAGAGTCCTTCCCCCACAAGGGTGGTGGTTGACCACTGACACACCAGCTTTTCGTATTTACTTGTATTCCCACGAACATTAACTCGGCCTTATTTACATACAATGTGCCCGTACCCGACCAGAATGGAAGGGCCTGTGGGATGAGATTTGAGGACTGGGGGCTCGGGGCAAGTCGGGTTCGCTGGACCCCCTGGGACGGCGGCGGTGCTGCCACCTAGCTGGCTGCCACGCTGTTCCTCTTGGAAGTGAGCGAGGCGGTGGCCATCTCCTGGGGCTTGTCGCTGGCCAGGAAGTGGAGCAGGTTGTGCAGGGCCTTGATCACGTCGCCGCGGGCGCCCTCGTTGACGAGGCAGCAGAGGATGGGGCGGGCCCCGCAGCGGAGGCTTGTGAAGGCCGAGAAGACCCGCTGCTCCCAGGTAGACGGCGCTGCGGGAAAGCAGGAGCACGCGGCGGCGCGCGAAGCAGACCCGCACGATGGCGAGCAGGCTGAGGGCCAGCCGCTTGATCTTGGCCTTCTCCTGGCGCTCGGTGGGCACGCTGCCCTGCACGGCCCGCAGGGTGCCACGGGAGGACAGCGGCATGAGCGCCCACGGAAAGAGGAAGCCCGCAAGAGCTCACGGCCACGGCCGTCTTGACGCGGCGCAGGCGGGCGAACCGCAGCGGGTGGGCCACGGCCAGGTACGGTCCACCGAGATGCGACACAGGGAAGCAATGCCGATGTAGATGTTGGTGTAGGAGACGAACCCAAAGGGCTTGCAGGCGCCGGGGCCGTGCATGCAGTTGTCGTGAGGTCGGAAGTCGTCGACCCACAGTGGCAGCGTGCAGGTGGACAGCAGGTCGGCAATGCTGAAGTGCATCAGGTAGACGCCCAGCTCGCTGCGCTGCCCACCTGGCGGTAGGCGGCCCACGCCCATGACGATGGAGAGGGGTGGCGGGAAGAGGTGGTCCACGCGCGAGTCCACGTGGCAGCCGTCCCACGGGCCGTTGCCCATCGTCCGCGCTGGGGCTTTCGAGGCGCTGCCCCTGGCCCACGGGGGCTGTGGGGCCACGGGGGGCAGGAGGCCATCGAGTCCCCCGAGCCCCCTCCTTGGAGGTTCAGGGGAGCATGGTGGGAGATGGGGTTGACTGTACATCGTGGGCCAAACCGGGCGGGGAAGAGCTTGAGAGGGGAAAACTGGAGGAGGAATGGACTTGGGACCGGAGGTTTGGAGGCTGGTGGGATTAATAAAAGGATTTGTCAAGGAGGTGTTTATAGACCTAGTCAGAGGGTAAATGAGGAGTGTTGCTAGAGGAGATGAACGCATCAGCAGGGCAGTGCTGAGGAGGAGGTATTTGTAGGGGAGCTAGGCAGTAAGCATGGCCATGTCAAATAATGTCAGGGTGGAATGTACTAGAAGAGATTGGGAATATGTGGAACAGTGTTGAGAGAAGACAGGCTACAGTTAGGGAAGGTTGAAAAGAAGACCAGGCAATGCAAGTGGGGGGTCCCAATAAGAAATAAAGAAATGAGGCGACCAACAAGGAGAAGACTGAGGAAGAAGAGGTGTCCTTGGGGTGGAGAGGAGGGGCTCCATCTGGGAAATGTGGGAAGGGTTTATAGGAAACAAGAAGGAGGTGAGTAACAGGGAGATCACAGGCTGGAGGGGGCAGTTTGTAGAGGGCAGGGAAGGGGCCCGAGGGGTGGGGATGAAGTAGCCCCACCTCACGGCCCAGTTCACAGCTGACTTCCAGTGCCTGCGGCACCGCGGCTGGACGGGGCGGACGGCGGAGCCTCTCTCGGCCGCGGCGGGGTCTGGACTCGGCCGCGGCGCGGGGACCCGGCGGGCGGCCCCGCGGGGCAGGACCGTGCATTTTTTAAGTGAGTGGCTTTTACAGATACATCATAATAAATTGTACTGCTACATTAAAAAAGAAAAACAAAAACGGGATGATGTGGGAGAGGGAAGGGGGTCATGGGAATCCCTCATACTTTCAATGTAACTTTTCTGTAATCTAAAACCTCTTTAAAAATAAAGTTTTACATATATATAAAATAAAGTCAATGACTGCTTCTCTGCCCAGCATTGAAAAATGGGAGAAAAAGGCCTCCAGTACTAGGATTAAGACCCACCCTGATTGAGGTGGGCCACACCCCATCTAAAGGCCCTACTTGCAGTGGGTTCACACCCCCAGGACTGGCTTAAGTTTAAGTACATGTTTTTCTAAGCTCCACACAGCTCCAGACCACCACACCTTCTAAAGAGAAATGTTTACTGGCCCCTGTTCTCCAGCCAGGTCTTTGTACTTGGCCCGTATCTGAAGCAGAAGAGAATAATTGTTCTTTAAAAAATATCTAGTTATATGATCATCTACTTAATAAAACAAGCTTTTCAGTATCAAAAAACAAAACAAAACAAAACAAAACAAAAAAAATCATAATACTGCCATTTGTATTTCCTAAGAAGGATGTTCACTTATGTAACCACCTTAAGTGCAGTTAATCAAGTTCAAGAAATTTAACTTTGATAATAAAGCTTGTACTCTGTATTCAAAAAAAAAAAAATATATAAATAAAAAAAAAAATATCTAGTTATGGAGCATATGCTATATGGAAGGCGCTTGTTAACATGGAGGCAAGAATGAGTACAAACTCAAGAAGAGAAGCTCAGGATGTTCCTAGAGACCTTTAAGCAGATGGAGAGAAAAGTGATAGAGTTGTCAACCTGGAATTAATGAAACCTTTACCAGAAATGCCTATGAAAATGCATATATCTGGGGACTCAATATAATTCAATTAAATAAATTAAACCCTTATGTGCCAGGCATTGTGCCAAGGCATGGGGCTTACAAGACAGATGACTCACGGGCCTGTCGCATGAAGAGCTAAGAAATATTCCTGTTGGGTTTTAATCTCCAGAGCTGTAGCTGTCTAGGCCACTGGTCAGCTACGCCATTGAACTGGTGTGTTGTTCAAAGGCACAAGAAATGGTCACAATCCAACTCCTCCTCTTTCCCTTTGAATCTGCCCCTCTCAGGCAGCCTGCTCCCAGGAGATTCCCTGGCTCTATCTCTTCTCCTTTCCGAACCAACACTAGTCTGGGTCAGGCACCTGCCATCTGTGTTCCCATAAAGCCTGCTGCATACTTCTCACAAGAGGTCCCTTGCCACTGTCTTTTCGTGGTTTCTTTACTTGGGAGGACGCCATTTTCACATCATGTAATACCAGGAAATGATCATGTTCGTGTGGAACATGGGTAAGTGGATGTGGCCAGAGGCAGTAAACCCCAGGGTCAGTGTGTATGTGAGTATAAGCAGGTCCACTTATTAATTAATTAATTCCACTAATATGTATTAAGCACCCTCTTTGTGCTGGGCACTGCTATATGTGCTGGTGCTATAGCAGAGAACAAGACAGAAAAAGCCCCTCTCCTCACAGAAGTTGCATTCTAGTGGGGAGACATAGACGAGGAAGATTTTTCAAACCAACCTCACAAACACCGCCACTATTTTGCAGGTGAACGAAACTGATCTTACACTTTTATTCATGTTAGAAAATATTGTAAAGAGGTAGAATTTTCTAAGCTATTATACAATTAATACATTTCACA
This sequence comes from Tolypeutes matacus, assembly GCA_026826555.1. NCBI lineage: Eukaryota > Metazoa > Chordata > Mammalia > Cingulata > Chlamyphoridae > Tolypeutes > Tolypeutes matacus. Next base: position 78,535 of record JAKSZT010023082.1, read on the forward strand.
CTAAAGAATATAGGAATATTTGAAATTCATACGAAGGAAAACAATCAAAAGCATATAATGTGAGGTAGCATCAAGTGCTATGAAAAAATAATAATAAAGCAGGAAGAAGAGATGGACACTGAGCAGGTAGCTGGTGCCTCTTTCAGTAAAGTGGTCAAAGATAGCATCTCTGAGGCCCAGCATTTGCAGAGACCGGGATGAAGAGGGGTACAGGGTGGCCAGAAGAGAATGAGCAAAGGACAGAGAGGCAAGAGGGTCAGATTATGCAAAACTGTTCGAGCCAGGAAAGGAGTTTGGATTTTATTCTGAGTGTGACAAAGCTAACCATTGGATGTTTGTGAGCAAAGGAGTGGCATGGTCTGATTTGGTTTTAGGAAATTCTCTGAGGTTGCTTTGTGGAGGACAAACCAGAGGGCTCTAGGAAAGAGGAAGTGGAAAAACCAGTTAGGAGGCTCTGGCAGTCACTGGGGGAGAGTTAATGGACTTGGCCAAGGATTGTTGGCCTTGGAGGCAGAAAGGTGCTCAGATGTGGGATCTGCTTTGAAGGTGAGCTGCCGTGATTTGCTGAAGAGTTGACTGTGGGGGAGAGGAACAGAGAGGGGCCAATCACAAAGGATTCCAAGGGTTTAGTTCAGACAACTGGATGAATGAAGGGGCAATTTACAGAAACACATCACATACCCCACACAACACATGCCATTGAGCTAATTGACTTCATGAAAACTTTATTAGAGAATTTAAATAGTGGTGTACATAAATTCTTCACTAAAGGTAAAACTTTCCTCCAGCCACCTGGCCTTTGCTTTATGAGACAAAAGTATTAAGAAGATGGGCCTTAGACCTGTCTTTTCATCTAACCTCCTCGCCTCATAGGTGAGGAAACGGAGATGGAGGAGGGTTGAAAGGCTCCTCCCGGGTCACAGCATCAGTGAATGCCAGAACAGGGATTAGAACCCCATGCCCGTGTTTCCTTCACAAAGTTTTTTTCTTTTTTTCTTTTCTTTCCTTCACAAATTTGAGCACAAATCACCTTGTCCTTTACAAACTTTGTATGTATTTATAAAAAGGTTTTGAATCTCAACATGAAAATTTAACTCTTGGGAAGTTGTTTTAAAATAATGACTGAAGAGTTAAGAAAAAAAGTTCTCAAATGCATAGAAACAGGTTTTTAAGATGTTCATAACCCCTGGCCTGCCGAGGCTATAAAATCTGATCAGTCCTACTTTGTCTAAATTCTACTTCTCCTTCTACTTTAGTCTATATGGAAATGATCTACTGAATTACCATAATGTTGCATATATAAATTTTTTCTCTACTGGATACCTTTAGCCTTCAGTTTATAATCTTCAGCACACAGATGGGACAAAATGTACCCCAGTATATTAAATTTTCTTTCCTCAGAGATGAAAGGGAGAAGAAGGAAGTTTAAACTCTTGAGGATTTTTTGTTGCTAAAGTGAGCATAATGTAATCTTAATAATTCTCTTCCTTGTCATTCAGTATATCTTGTGATACTGAACAGTCTTTTATGACTGTGTTTCTTCTCATGAATTTCTAATGTTACTATATTCTTTAGTGTAAAGTTTATTAATCGTGTAACAGCTTAGAAAAGTCAACCTTTTTACATGTTTTCTAATGTGGGTAAAATTTCATTGGTTCAAATCGAGTTTAAAGTAGACCATAGGCTGCAAAATGGCAGTAGTGGTGGTGGTGATGAGGTTGGTTTGAAAAATCATCAAGATTCTTTCTCATTTGAAGAAACTATGAATCTCATCCCCAAGACATTTGGGTTATTCGCCTAGACTGGACTTGGGAGGAGAATGTAAATGTCATGTCCTGATGCCCATAAACCCATACATTGTTAATTGTGGCCCTTGGGGAGATGCGCCTCCCCTCCAAATCAACACAATTCTTACTTCACTGAATTATAGTGTTCTATTCTCATTTCTCTAGGATTAAGAGGAGCTGATGGGAGGGAGTTTTGGTGGAAAGATAAAGAACTGCACAAAGAAGTTTGCTACCCCAAGGCTTATCTTTCACACACCACTAAAATGATGAATATTGGGTTTTGGCCTGAGTTGAGTCACTAAAAACACAAATAAAAATCCAGTTCTCTCTAGTTTTAGGGGCATGAGGGGTCTTAATCCTAAATGGGGAGGAATCAGCTGGTCCTTGGAGCTGAGAAAAGTTAGGACCTAAGGGATTCCCACACAGAGGGAGGTGAGGTCCATGAACATTAGAGGGTAAGAACCATTAAGATAAAGAAGTAGGACTTGGATGCCCTGCCCTGAGGCAGGATGACAGACAGAAGTTTCTAGTCACCTGCCTGCTTTAAAATTCACACTTGACAAGTTACGCAGCAGTGATTTTTGCTCTTTTGATAATCAAGTCCTTGGCTCTGCCTTACATGTACTGTCTGCCTCTCCACCCCAAGCTGGCCATCCCAATACACAGCTCAATCAACCCAGAACCTGCACCAACATATAAAAATTTGTGTCAATAAATCCTCTTCAGTTCTAAAAGAGGAAGAAAAATATACCATGTTAGCCATCTTTTCCTTTAAGACGCCTTCTCTTACAAATTAGCCTAGCCATCACTGTCCAAAACTTAGCTCCCACTGTTCTTAAACAAAGATAATCACTCTTGTTGCCCAAATCAGCAAGAAGTATATTTCTGTGATAAAGCTTTTAACAACGGGAAGTCTGTTTTCCATTATCTTTAATTTTTTCAGACTGCTTATTTCATGAGTCCTGACACCCATTTATGTTTCACTCACCTCATTCAATGGTTTTAGTCATGGATTCCCTGGTTCAAAAACCCATCCAGAAACTCCCCCATCCCCCACCTCCACCTCACCACACACAGTTTTAGTCAGTGTCTCGCCTTCCTGAGGCCAGGCTGCTCTGTAGACTCTCGAGGCAGAACCACAAGCATAATGTTAAAGGTTCAGCATTTGACTCTGTTTTGGGGCTAGGCTCAGAGGAGGCAATTTGCCATGGGCCTATCTTTATATTAAAAATCTGCTACCACAGCCGCTGATTCCTCATACACAAATTGAGATCTTTTCTATGCCCAACCCGGTTTTCTCTGCCATGTCCCTTCGTGAACTCAGTTGGACCACCTTTTCGTAGCTCATGCCATGGTCTGACCCCCTACACATGGGCCTTATTGTTTTCTATAAATCTCCCAAACAACTCATTATTTTTTAAAAATGACTGCATGTTTAAAATAATATGAGTTTTGTGAGAACACTGCATTTTCCATTTCTATCTGACTGGGTACACTTGTTTTTAAACCCTTCTTAACTAAGTAGCTAACTAACTAAATGTTATTTGATCCTAATGACTAGTAAAGATTTTTTACAGTGTTGATTAGCTAGTAAGGGTATTTCAAATTGGTCCCAAATAAATACACTTGAAGCAATTGACCCAAGTGTCACTGTGGGGTTTATCTGTATATCCACCTAGAATTTAGGAATATCCAGGAGGCTTCTTGGCTTCTCCAGGGTACTTCTAGAGGACCGCGAAAGGAAATGTGAGAACCAGAGGCCAGAGGGGAGGTGATGGCAGGTTGCCAATCCTTAGGAACAAGGGAAATCATCCACAGTAGGAGAGAGTCAAGGACTTATCCCCAGTGCTGGGCAAGAGGATGGAACAAGTGAAATCTGGGGTTGGTGGAGCTGGAAACTCTGTAAAAATTCTTTGTTTAAAATGCACCTTTGCTGGGTCCTTGTTTTTTGTCATGACCGCTACACTTTGATCTGTGTTAGGTCAGTGATCTTCTAGGTTTCCCCATTTCAAAAGCCAAGAGTTGTGGAATTTTGGAGCTGACAAGTACTTAGAGACTATGTGTGGGGCAAAGCTATACCTTGGTGTGTACTGTCTTCCATCACTTAAAGTGGGGAGAGGCATCCAGCAAAACTTAAAATTACACATTGTGTTTAAAGGAGTTCAAAGCTTATCATTTGATTTTTATTTCACTATCCCCAGAATCTTGATTTTAGACCATTGAATCATGCTTTCTGGCATCTGAATCTCAGCTTCAGTGAAAACAAGTTTACTATTTCCTGGTTCCCTAGTCCCTGACTTCCACCCCCCATTTGCTTCACAGAGGGTATGAAATTTGAGGTAGACCAGACTCTAAAGGATACAAAGGATTTTGATGGTTTGGGAGGGAAAAGAGCAGAGTGGCAGAGACAGCCACTTATCACTCAATAGTCAGTCTCTCCTTTCAAGTGAATACAATCTGTCCCTCCCATTTAGCCTGTCACATGGCCATCCAGAGTGAAGACTACATTTCTTCCAGCATCCCTTGCTGCTAGATGTGATCATGTGACTAAGGTCTATCCAATGAGTTATAACCAGAAAGACAGAAACTCAAGCATGCCATCCATAGAAGGAAGGAGGTGTGCCCTTGTCTACCCCCCTTGTCCACCTTCCTCCATCTTATATTATTTGAATGTGGTTGTGGTGTCAAGTAGGCTTAGACCTTAAAGACAAGGGCAATGTGGGGATGTTAGAGCAAAAGCTAGAAGGAGCTTGGATTGCTGGGTCACCTTATAGAGTAGATCTGCCACAAGACCTCCTCCCTCTGGACCATTTTAGGAGAAAGAAAGAAACTCCATCATGTAAGGCACTATATGCAGCCAAACCTATCTACTAACACATACAAGCATTTTACGTCTAGGAAGTAATATGAACAAAAGCTTAGAAGTGGTAAGCTTCTAAGGGGACAGGTATAAAGAGTGAGAATTCTGGTTCCAATTTCCTCCCTCACACTCCATGTACTACCCAGGGTGATTTCTCAACAGTCCAAATCTGACCAGATCATTCTGCCATTTAAAATCTTTCTGTGATTTCTCACCCCTTAGCATGGCAGTCAATATCCTTAAGGATTCTTTCCAGTCTATCATCTTAGGGAAAAAGGGTCCTTCCTCTGCTGAGGAGCACTGAGGTAGCCAAAGGCCAAATCACTCTGGACAAGAGAATAAGTTCCAATAAATAGAAAATGACAATAACAATAGCTGGGGGAAATACTAGCTTTGGTAATTGTAAAACTCCTGCTCTAGTTCGAATCAAGACAAGTTGTGCACTCCTAGCTGTCTTCCAAGCACCAGTGTTCGTTTTCACTCTGTGGTTTGCTTGGACATCTGTCCCTCTTTATAACAGAACAGCTTCACTGCTGATTCATTCATCAAATTTATTTTCTACTCTCTGCTGGGCACTGTCTTATGTTCTGGGGCTACAATGCTGAGCAAAAAGACATCATCCTGCCATCATAGAGCTTTCAGTCTAGAAGGGCACGGCAGACATTAAATAATTACACAGTTCATTGACTACAATTGTGATAAGGGCTCCAAAGAAGAAGTTGTGAGAGCATGCCTGTCATTTTCACTTTTTCCTTCTCATATGGCTGGTCCTATGTAGTTCTCTTATACCTCCTTATAAGACCCATTTGGAAACTCCAGTTATTATCGTGATGGTCCTTCTGGGCTCATCTGGTTTTTCTCTCTCCACCCTCCTCCCTATCCTGCACCACCCACAGGACTCAGTATCACCTCACTTCAAAGAAGCACTGTATTGCTTTTAGAACACAATATATAAAGGCTCTAATCCATGGTATGGGGCATGAAAAATGGGTTGGTTTCATAGGAGCTCTCCAATGCAAAAGAACAGACCTCTGTCCTACTCATCAGTAGCCGTTTGGCAGTTTGATGTAATTATGAATTCCAAAAATCTATATTAGATTATGCTTGTAAACTGATCTGTTCATCTGGGCATGATTAAGTTATAATTGGGGCTTTGATTGGGCCACGTCAGTAGGACATTGAGCCCCACCCCTTGGTGGGTGGGGGAATCAAATTTAAAAGGCAAGGCAAAGGACAGAGGGAGCAGTTTTGATGTTGGAGTCTTGAGGCTGGAACCCAGGGAGGTGAGCTGACAGAGGAGCTTGGTCATGAGGAAGGAGAGAAGGCTCTGGGATAGAGACAAGCCATTCACCTGATAGTCTACAGCTGGCCTTGTGGAGAGAAGCAAAGCCTAGAGAGCCTCATAGTCTACAGCTGACCTTGTGGAGGAACCAGAGGAGCTGAGCCTGGAGAGAAACACAGCCCCGGGAAGAGAGGAACCCAAGAAGCCTGAACCCTGGCAAACGTCGGCAGCTGTCTTGCTCCAACACGTGGCAATGGACTTTGGTGAGGGAAGAAACTTATGCTTTATGGCCTGGTAACTGTAAGCTTCTACCCCAAATAAATACCCTTTATAAAGACCACCCCATTTCTGGTATTTTGCATCAGCACCCCTTTGGCTGACTATACATCATCTTTAGTGATAACCAAACTACTTAGGTCTGACTAGTGACAAGAGGAACTCTTTTATGGGTCTGAATATACATTGATTTATTTCTAACTTAACATTAATCTCATCAGTGGTTCTTTTTTTAATATGCAATGCCTCATCTAGCAGTATCCAACTCTTCAGCAAACCAAAATAATCGACCAAGGATAACCAGAAAACATAATATTCCCTAAGCAATAAAATAATAACCAAAGCAAATATAAAAACCAACCAGTGAAAACATACCAGACATTACATCTATGCAGCTCTCAGACAAAGAGGTTTGGATGGACAATTTTTATAAGAAAATCTTCTTAATAGTCATATTACATGGATGACTAAAAGTTAGATCTTAAAATTCTGTTAAAGTCCAAACTGCAAGCCTGTTCTTTATAGAATGAGAATTTGTAGTGCAGCTGCAATCCAGGTGCTAGTGCAGTCCATTGGACACAGTGAACTGAAATTTCACCATCCTAATATTCCAGAAATCATTTTATACCATTGCAAACACTTCCCAGTCATGCTTGCTTATAAACACTTCCTGGAAAACGACCCAGAATCTTTTCAAAGCAAAACAAAACCAGAAAATTATTGAGTACCAATCCACTAACAGATGTACTCCGTTCCATTTTTGTCTGGGCACAAGGTATGCAATTTTCTTGCATGGAATAAATGTCTTATATCTTCATCCCTAAGTGACATTCATGCTGATGGACACTTTCGCCTCAGAGGGAAAGATTCTTCCCCATCCTAGAGTTGTCAATCTCATGTCTTTTCCTCTGGTGCCTCTGTCCCACTTTCCTTGCCTTCACTCTCGGCTAATCCATACTTAATTGAGAAAACTGAAGTTACTAGGCAGGAACCCATATTTACCGTCTTTTGCCCTACTACAATGGAGGTTGTATGCCTTCTTCATTCAAAGGTGCTCTAGGCTCCTCTTTCCAAGGACTCTGCTATTATCTTTTCTCTTTCTGACATCACTTTTTTCCAACACTGGATTTCTACCATGAGCATACAAACTCATCCTGCAGTCTCCATTTTCCCCAAATTAAAATCTTCTTGACCCTATATCTCCTTTTACTCCCCATTCCCAGCAATTTTGTTGTAAGAGCTGTTTATACATCTTGTTTTCACTTCCTCAACCCCCAGTTTTTCTTAACACTCCACTGAAACTGCTGTTGCAAATGTTGCCATTGGTTATCATTTATTAAATCCAGCTATCATTCTTTAGATAAGCAGATGTTTTTTACATTAGTCAGTCAAAAGGGGTGCTGATGCAAAGTACCAGAAATCTGTTGGCTTTTATAAAGGGCATTTGTTTGGGGTAAAAGCTTACAGTTACCAGGCCATAAAGAGTCCAACTTAAGGTGTTTTTTATTTTTTTTATTTTTTAAAGATTTATTTTATTTATTTATTTCTCCCCACCCCCTCATTGTTTGCACTTGCTGTGTCTGTTCATCTTCCTTGTTTCTTTAGGAGGCACCCGGAGCTAAACCTGGAACCTCTGGTGTAAGAGGGAGGTGCCTAATCACTTGAGCCACCTACGCTCCCTACTTTGTTGTGTCTCTCATTATGTTTTTCCTCCCTGCATCTCTTGTTCCATCATCTTCTTGTGTCAGCTCACTGCACCTGCCTGTTGCATCAGCTTGCTGTCTTCTTTAGGAGGCAATGGGAACCTCTGCTCCATGCTTTGTTGTGTCTCTCGTTATGTTTTTTTCTTCTTGTGTCTCTTGTTGTGTCAGCTCGTCACACCTGCCCGTCGTGCCAGCTCGCTGTCTTCTTTAGGAGGCACCAGGACCCAAACCAGAAACCTCCCATGTAGTAGGCAGGTGCCCAGTTGCCTGAGCCACATCCACTTCCCCAACTCAAGGTTAGTTCCTCACCCAAGTCTGTTGCCACGTGTTGAAGCAAGACGGCGGGCGACATCTGTGAGTGTTCAGCCTTCCTCTTCCTCTTAAGGCTCTGTGGGCCCAGCTTCTTCCGATCTCAGCTGCTTTCCAGGCTGCTCGGCTTCCCAGGGCTCTGGTCTCTTCAGATGCCAGCTGTCAGGCAAATGGCCCATGTCTTCCCAGGGCCGCAGGATCAAAGTCCTCTTCTGTGTCTATGGAGCTCTCTCTCTTTTCTTGCGTATCTGCTTCTGTGTGTCTCCTTGATTGAGTGTCAGTTTATATAGCCCACAAAGCGGGTGGGACTCAAACTGGGTTGCCCTAATGACATGTTCAAATCAAAGACTTAATCTTAACATAATTCAATCAAAGGCATCTCAGCTGAATCTAATACAATCAAAGGGCATCATGCCCAGAGGAACAGACCAGTTTACAAACATAATCTATATCTCTTTTTGGAATTCATAAATAATATCAGGCTGCCACAGGTAATACTCTATATCCCTCTATTTTAAAAATGGAAAACATGCCCTTTGTAATTAGTAATTAGGCATGGCTCTCTCCAGTGGAAAGATTTGTGTTCTAATCCTGGCCCTTTTCCTTGCAAATCTTAGGAATTGTCGGAATGCAGAACTCCCCAGAGCTCCAGCCTCCTCTCCTATGATAAGAAGAGAAGTCTCAAGCAGCTTTGAAACTTTACAGTTCTATACTCCTGTACCACAATGGCAGCTCTGACAATTAGTGAAAATATTAAGCTTCATTACATTTTTACTAATAACCTCAGCTTTCCTGTTGAAAAAATTGGAGTCTTGTTGTGTTTGTAAATAATGACATCACTGAATAAATGGTTTCAAACCATTGTTGACAATGGTATAACATGTGGCTCGCCCTCAGGAACAATGCATCCTTTGACAGTATGGAGGATGGAAGGGATATAAGAACACAGGTAGCTATTATTTTCTTCTGCCCATGATCCGTTTCTATTCCCCTTCTGGTTCAGCATGCTCTTTCCTTTGGGGAGTTTCCCTCCAACTCCATTCATTCTAGTGGGATTTTCCATCATAGTACTTTGCCCTTCCTTGCCACAGGAATGGGCATACGACCCAGTGACCACAGTGATTGATCTGAGGGGTAGATATGTGACCCAAGCTAGGCCAATTAGAGTTCTCAGTAGAATTTTCTAGATTCAAAGTGTATGTGCTTGGGGGATGACTCTTCCTCTTGGGTTTTATATTAATATGTATGCCAGGAAATGTTGAAAGCCATTTAACTCATCATACACAGCAAGACTACTTCTAGTAGGAGAAAATGAGGCCAGCATACAAGGAGAAGCAGAGATTAGGAGAGATGAGGGATTGATGGAGAGGTAGAGGGCATTGAGTCTCTGGTTCTAGTCCCTGGTTCTGGACTTTTTCCAGACTCTTCTTATATGCCTGTTGGGACCTACTCCTCTTCATCTTACCATCCCTGGTTCCTTGACTCCATGTCTCCCAACCCTTGCTTTTCATCCCCTGGCTTTGACAACCCACCTTTGTGTTTGCATCAGTATCTACTCACTCAGTTCTGTGAGCTATCTCAGGAACCTTCTTAGTTCAATGAGTTAATAAATCCCTTTTCTTATTTACAATGGTTGATTTAGGTTTTAGTTTTTTGCAACAAAAATAGTCTTGAATAATACCCTATATGAATGTATAAATGGTCTTGAGACAACTGAGACTGAAGTGAACGCGCTTTTATGGGCCACCAGTCAGGAGCCTAGTTTCTTTGGTCTCTACCATCTAGATACTCACATGTTCATGAAATTACCATTTCATGTGTCTAGGGAAAAAAAGCTTGGGGTGGGGAAACTTGTTCCTAGAATGATTCATGGATAAGAGTTGATTGATATTGTTGATACTCCCAATGGCCCAAGTTCTGTGGTCTTTTTTATGCCATCATGTGAACCCAACTAAAATGGGCAAGCATGTACCAAAGCTTGCAAATTCCCCTTATGGTGTTCTAGTCACTCATCAAATAGGAGGACCCAAGTGGTAGCATTCTGCTCTTCTTTCTAGACTTCTTCCAGACTCTTATTTGACTACTGGTTCCTGTTCCTCATCTTTTCATCATCCCTGGAGTTCTTTGACTCCAAGGCTTCCAACTCTTGCTTTGGGACCCCTGGCTTTGACAAACCATTTTGGACATTTCTCCAGTTTGACCCTGACAGTTGCCTCACCTACTAGCCTCATAATAGATAAAGGACATTCCCCTTTCCATTAGCCTTCACACTTGGAGAGGGACAACTAGCAGTGGGGAGAGATGGTATCTTATTGGATAGGACTGTACATGTCTGAATCAAAATGGCTTATCAAAGCCAGGAACTCCTCTCTGACCTTCTGGGAAATATTACTTCATCCTTAAGAGCATATCATGAGGCCATTTATTTATGTTCTTGTGCTGTCTCTTTGCCCAAAAGCTCAGTCTAGCTCTGTTCCCTCTCCTCACTCTATTCGTCTACCTCACACTCAGGGAACCATTTTACTGGTCTGTAAATGCCCTTACTCAGAGGCAGAGTAAAATGGACAGGGAAGTCAGGAGATAATCAGTGAGGAAAATTTAGAGAGAAAGTGAGCTCATCTGGAAAATACTTATATGTAAAACATGGTTTCCTTTACTTGGGGATGCAGGAGAGGCTCTTGATTAAGAGCTACCTAATTACTGAGTTTTTCCAATGTGCAAGCTTATTTAAGGGAGTTGTGAAAATCAAATAGAAGATTTCAAACATATTCAACAGAATTCAAAGATCATAAATTAGCCTTTCAGTTTTCTCTGAGGTAGAGAAAAAACCAGCTACAAAACTATGTGGAAGAGATAGGATTCATTTGTAAAAATTCCTTTGTTCTCGCCATTGGTAAAAAAATAGCCTTTTCACTTTCAAAAGACAGGGCATTAATAATTCAACATAATTTGAGATTTTTTTTTAAAGACTTATTTAATTTATTTTTCTCCCCCTCTCCCCCCTGCCCCCGTTGTTTTGCGGACATGGTCTGCTCTCTGTGTCCATTTGCTGCATGCTCTCTGTGTCTGCTCCTCTTCTCTTTAGGAGGCACCGGGAACTGAACCTGGGACCTTCCATGTGGAAGAGAGGTGCTCAATCACCTGAGCCACCTCAGCTCCCTGGTTTGTTGTGTCTCTCAATGTCCCTTCTCTTTTGTTTCGTCATCTCGTTGCGTCATCTTGTTGCATCAGCTCGCCACGCCTGCCTGCTGTGCCAGCTCGCCGTCTCCAGGAGGCACCAGGAACCAAACTTGGGACCTCCCATGTGGTAGGTGGAAGCCCAATCGCTTGAGCCACGTCCACCTCCCTAATTTGAAATTGTTGTCTTAGTTCTTTTGCTCTTTCAAATTGCCCCAAGGCACTCTCTGCTTATTCCGAAAACAAGCAATGCCCACTTCCCTGTCAGTGTTTTGTCTTTGGAAACGTGGGGGCCACCCACTTTCCTAGAGTTTCCTCTTCAGCATAAAGATATTGTTCATTAGCAACAACAAGAAAAAGCAGATGAAAATTTCTTGAACATTGGACAGATTCTCAGCATTAATGTATAGAATCCTAATAGGAGATGATCAAGAAAATCACTAATGAATTAAGAATATTTCAAAATGAAGTTAAAAAAAAGTTTGTGTTAGAAAATATTGCAAATATTTGAGTATGGAGAATTCCCACACCAAAGGGAGTGATTTAAGGAACTGACATTATGGGTATTCTGAAACATGTAGAACACACCACTAGCAAAGTTATCTTCTTTTTCAAAATATATTTTTATTATAGAGGTTGTGAACTTACAAAACAATCATGAATATATATGGAATTCCCATACAACACCCCTCCGCCAACACACTACATTGTTGTGGAACATTTGTTACAGATTATGAAATAATATCAGATTATTGAGGCAGGCTAGATTAAGAATCAATAGATGGATCTGGAACCAGGCAAAAAACCCACCACCATTAAACACGTGGTCATTGATGCCCCACAAGATGGCTGCTGAAAGAACCTTGCGAGAAACTCCATTCGGAACAAGATTTCCTCCAGAAGCCAGGAGAAGCCCCGGATATTCTCCAGGGGCCTTATCATTTGGCCCTCCTAGGGGATTGATGGGTGGCGTAATCAATCAAACAGCAAACAGCTGGGATTCCCGTCATTAGCAAAAGGGTAGAATAATTAATGGTTTAAAAGGCAAGTGCCAAAGCCAACCCCCCCTGCCCCTCCCCCAATCTTGCCTTCTTCCCCCCTGCCTGGATCAGCACACAAGTAAACCTGGGCAGTTGTAATCTGTAATGGGAAATTGTAGTCTGTAAATCAGCCCTCTTTATCACTTTTCAGCCCCTTTCCTCTCTACCTGGGACCCATAATCTGTTATCTTCTCCCATTTCTCCTCTATCCATTCCTTAATAAATTACTGGCCTAACTAAACTGGCTTGCTCTTAAAATTCATTTTTAGTAGCTTAGCCAAGAACCTAGAAAAATCCAGCAACATATTTGGCGAGCCAGGCAGGAGAAGAAGTATTGGTGAGTCAAACTGAGTCAAATTATGAATTACAGCCTGTTTAATGCCTTCTTTTGGTTATCCATTTTAAACACGTTCGCCTATGGGCTCCCACAGAACATAATCCTGGGAAGGAGGGGGCCAGGGCACGGGACCTCTCCGTGCCCGCGCCATGCGCCCAGGCTTGTGAGACCTGACTCTGGCTGGGAGGATGGGGGCTCAAAGCAGGGCCCTGCCAAGACAGGGGTTCCCAGCCCAAACTCTGGGCACAGCGAAGCTGCTTTTTCAAGCCTTTTTAGCAGCCATTGGTTTTTCCCTCAGGCCTGGCTGCCATTGCCTTCTCCCACCCTCTACCCTCAGTGGCAGTGCAATGGTGGAGAGCCGGGGGCTCTCCCCAAGCATCCCAGCCTTGCAGGCCCACTTTCCTCTCAACCACACCTGGCTACCTGGTCTGGGGTGGGGTGGGAATGCAGTGGTGGGTGGGTCCGAGGTGGATGCTGTGGGGCGGCCCACGTTCCCTTTCCCAGGGGGGGTCACGGGCCAGGGCTCTTTCACAATTAACCTTGACCTATGTTTAATCTTCCCACTTCCTACTACTGAATTTCTCATTTTGGGTTTGTAAAATACTTTGGAATTTCTTAGAGACTGAAAAACTGAAAATGCATTTGCTAGTGAGTTTTAACCCTACCCATGGTGCAAGGAAGTTTGGGGCCTCAGGGCCCCAAAGCCTGATAGCTGGGGCAATTGATCTCTAATCTCTTAATGGCCTTTTGATGGCTGATCTAACTGGGAAACTCCCAGGCAGTAGAGTACTGCTTTTTAAGACCTCTGTAAAAATGGGTGAAAAATAAGTTTTTTTGCCCCTTTTCCAAGAAGGAGCAATATTTGGCTTGGCAGTTTCCATACAAAATCTATCTGGCCTGTCTCCCAAGTCTAGAACAGCCCCAGAAATGCCTGGCGGCAAGGGCTCTGTGATTCCCAGGGTGGTGGGAACCAGGGCAGTAACTCTGAATGTCCCCCAAGACATTCCTTGGGTGCTTCAGTTCAGAGACCAGGGCAGTAAATCTGAATGTCCCCCAAGACATTCCTTGAGTGCTTTGGTTCAGAAGGCAGCCAAATGTCCCCTGAGACTTAGCTCAGGTGCTTCGGTTTGGGCAACTGCTACCAAGGTCTCCCACCAATTTGGCTTGGTAGCTTTGGTCTGAACTTCCAGGATTTTCAGGCATCTCCCAAGACCCAGGTCAGCCATGGGGACGCCTGTCAGCATGGCTCTGGATTAAATTTTCAGGATGCTGGGACCAGAGCATCAGATCCAAATTATTTAGAGTGGTGAATGTTTTAGTCAGACTTGGACTCTGGGATGCCAGGTCAGTCAACTAAAAAGCGCGTCTTCATTCTTCCTAGAATAGTGGGCATGGTCTCTAGGGTACCAGCAGACTCCCCATAAGAGTGTCTTCTCAGAGATCAGAAAAATTTGCCTACTGCTGGTCTATGTGGCCCAGTATAGCCAAGAGCAGCCTCTGTATGGGACCCTGAATTCCAGTTAAACCAGTGTAAGAGAAGAGGACAGATAGATCTGAGGGCCAGAAACCTCATGTCATGTCTCCTTAAAGAAAGAGGCAATACGCCTAAACTTCCATTAACTCCCTTTTAGAGGCAGCTTTCTCAGTTTAAACTCGGTTGTGCCTATTAAGGGGTGTGGATAGGAACCAAGATCCAGATGAATTACTAAGCCTCTCCCGGAAAAGAAGAAACCTCATGTGCCATCAGTTAAGATCAAAAAGTTCCTAGAAATGCTAAGGGTATAAAATTCTCTCTTCAGTTTTAAAACTGTGCTTAACTTTGTATTCAACTGTGAAATCTGTGCTTAACTTTGTCAGTTTGCTTGTGCCTAGGTTTATGAAATACCAAGCATATAAATTAATATTATATGTATTAAATCTTTAAGGTGATGAAAGTTTAGTTCATATCTAATGAAATTAAGTTAAAGCCTCTTTTAAATGGATAAAGTAAATTCCATTGGTGGCTAATTGTAATTTAAGGGAAAGTAACCAACCTATGTGGTTATGGGTAATTATAAGGATTTTTCCTCTAAACTGAAGCATTTGAATGGCTAATTCCAGGAAGCCATTACTAATTAGAAACCTAAATTGATATTAATGGCAAAAAGTAACTTCACAGCAGGGAAACCTGTTGGAGGCCACCTCAATCTGCATGTTCAAGTGGTGGTACAGAAAGATAATCTTGATTCCATTGGGAATCTTCAGTTTTCATAAAATAATGGAAAAAAGTAGTTTTTCCTGTACTGCTAAAGTAAAATACCTGTTAATTAACATCTTCATGGTAATGGTGTAGAAGCAAAAAGCAAAGTACTAAAAAGTTAAGTTCATTTGATATGTTACACATTGCATTGGAAGTGTTTAGAAAGTGTATAAAAAACAAGAGATAGACTGTTGATTGTCAAACTCTCTTGTGCATTCAAACCAGGCCTTCAGTACACTGTATGTTGCCTCTCCATTTTGGTTATGAGCTCGGTTGGTCACTGACCCCTAAAAACATAAAGGTATCTACTACATCTCTGTTGTGCTCCTGAAGTCGATGGAAATTACGTTGTAGTTTCAGACTCTTGCAGTAGCCAGTGATGGCTCAATGTAGCCAGATGTACAATGGATATTGCCTCCAGACTGGCACTGTTTCATAGTGCCAAAGGCTGCTATGCACCAGGCCGGTGGAATACTGGACCCTACCTTCCTAGCTTCTCTCTAGGGTCAATGGTGCTGTGGTATGCTAGCTGTGTGAAGGACATGCCAAGTGGAGTAATAATTACCAGAGTGATGTAAGTAGAACTTCAACATAATCAGCTTTATGGCCTGCTCCCACGGAGAGAGAACATGTATGGTATTGCAAACCTGCAGCTTAAATCCATTTAACTGCAGTTCAAAGAGAAACTTCTGCATTGGGTAGTGCATTGATTAGTATTAAGTACTGTATCTATATCTTTCCTATTCTAGATCTATGCCTGATGATTATGGTGGTATCTTTTCTATTCTGGGCCATATGCAGAGGGACATTGAACATGGTAAAAGTCCTGGTAAACTTCATTTTCTAAGTAGTTAATGAACGTGCCTATAAGATAAAAAAATGGCCACCTTGCCTGACAGCAGTGGGGGCAACAGCCCTTTTAATTATAAAAGCCACCAAATTAACTTGGGGACAACCTCTCAGTCATTACCCCCACACTAGGTGAAAGACATACTTAACCCAAGTCTCTCTCCTAGCCCTTATTCCAGAACCTGTCCCACTCATACCCTGGGGAGGACTGGCAGACCCACATGCCATCCTGCCAGGGCTAAGCATTCCCACCAGAAGGGAAACAGCAGACGAGGTGGCTAGGACCCACTTGAGCTTAGCCCCTTTGAGATGGTCCATGGACAACCTTTCCTCACCCAGGACCTAGAAACCAGGTTCTGATCAAAACTTGGCAAGAAAACAAGCCTCACTCTCAATTAGAGCCAAAATGGAAGGAACCTTACTCTATAGTCCTGATCACTCCCACAGCTATTAATGTTAAAGGAATTGCCAGCTGGGTGCACTTATCTCAAGTGAAGCCAGCTGCCCAAGGAAGTGCCAGCTCACCAGAAGTACCTGATGGGACATAGGAGTGCCAGTCATTGGATGGCCTGAAATACATCTTCAAAGGCAAATCTAAGTAGTGTTTGTGTCAAAGCCAGCTGTTCCCTCTAATGCTAGCCCAAACACCTATTGCTAGAGGCAGGGCAAACCAGACACCTCTTAAGAACGCTTGTCTGTTTTCATTTCCTATAGTTTCTTCCTATACAATAACTAAAAGGGCAATATCTCTTCTCATCCCCCTCTTAGCTGTCTTAGGCAGAACCACCACCATGGAAAACTGGGATTGGCAATTTATACCAAACCCCATTATCTATTACAATCACTCCCTAGAGCTAACTAACAGCATAAAAGAAACCAGCCATACCTTAGAAGCTCTAAAACAGCAAATGGACTCTTTTGCTGCTGTGGTACAGCAAAATCACAGGACACTTAACATGATAACTGCAGCCCAGGGAGGAACATGTCTTTTCCTTAAGGAAGAACGCCATCTCTATGTAAATCACTCTGAAATAGTCCTAAACAGTTTTCAAAACCTGCAAAATGAAGCCCACCAACTTCAGGGCGATGCGGCCTTTATAGGACCTGGCCTTTTCTACTTTTGTGGTCCAGTATCCTCTTAGTGGGACCATATATCCTCAAAATTCTAATTAAACTTATTTCTTCCAGAATCAACATCTTGTTAGCTATATGGGGACTTCATCCAGCTTCACCCAGGATGCCAGATTCATCTTCCTCCAACCGTGATAGAATAGCCAGAGGGTTTTACACCTTGTCAGGTAGGGCCTACTGCCCCTACCAGCAGGAAGTAATTAGAGAGGAATGACCATCGTCCTTCAGCACCCCTTTAAGAATAAAGGTGTACGCTCTCTAAGGGGGGAGTTGAGGGAGGCTAGATCAGGAATCAATAGACGGATCTGGAACCTGCTAAAAAAAAAACTGCCGCCATTTAACACGTGGCCATTGATGCCCCACAAGATGGCTGCTGGAAGAACCTTGTGAGAAACTCCATTAGGAACAAGATTTCCTCCAAAAGACAGGAAAAGCCCCGGATATTCTCCAGGCCTTGTCATTCGGGCCTCCCAGAGGATTGATGGGTGGGGTAATCAATCAAACAACAAACAGCTGGGACTCCTCCCGTCATTAGCAAAGGGGCAGAATAATTAATGGTTTAAAAGGCAAGCACCAAAGCCAAACCTGCCCTGTTCTTGCCTTCTTCCCCCTGCCTAGATCAGTACGCAAGTAAACCTGGGCATCTGTAATCTGTAATGGGGAATTGTAGTCTGTAAACCAGCCCTCTTTATCACTCTTCCGCCCCTTTCATCTCTACCTAGGACCCATAATCTGTCTTCTCCCATTTCTCTTCTCTCCATTCCTTAATAAATTACTGGCCTAACTAGATTGGCTTGCTCTTAAAATTCATTTTTAGTTCCTTAGCCACAAACCTAGAAAAATCCAGCAACACTATTACCACTAACTATGGTCTATAGCATATTTCCCCCCCATATGCCCCTATTATTAACAGTACATCTTTGGCATTGATGCAAGACTATTACAGTATGGCTGTCAACTACAGTCCATAGGTTAAAATAATTGCATTTTTCCCATGCTTCTCCACATTTTTACCACCTGGCAATAGTGATGTACATTTGTTCTAGTTCACAGAAGGACATTCTTGTATTTATACTATTAACCACAATCCTCATCCACCTCTGGGTTCACTGTTATTCAGTCCCTAGATTATTCTCTAGCTTTCTTTCGATTGACATTTACATCCCTAGACTACCCTTTTCAGCCACAATCCCATTTATAGACCAGCTGCATTAGTTTTATTCACTATAATGTGTTACCATCAACTCTACCCATTTCCACATTTTTACAGTCAAGTTAATTAAAATTTCCACATGCATTAAGCATCAGTACACCTTCTCAGCCCTCTTCTTATCTCCAAATAACTTTTACTCTAGGTTTTAACTACATGCATTTATTCTTCAAATTTAGTTCATATTAGTGAGACCATGCCATATTTGTCCTTTTGTGCCTGGCTTATTTCACTTAACATAATGTCTTCAAGGTTCATCCATGTTATCATATGTGTCCCAATTTCATTTCTTCTTACAGCAGCATTGTATTCTTTTGGCAATTGTGAATAACTGTGCTATGAACATTAGTGTGCAAATGTCTGTTTGCGTCAGTTTTCAGATCTTCCAGATATAGTCCTAGTAGAGGAATTGCTGGATCATATAGAGGTTCTAGATTTAGCTTCCCAAGTAACCGCCAAACTGTCTTCCACAGAGGCTTCACCATTTTGCATTCCCACCAACAGTGAAGGGGTGCTCCTATTTCTCCACATCTTTTCCAGCACTTATCGTTTTTGGTTTTTTAAAACAATGGCCATTCTATATAGTGTGAGATGATAGCTCATTGTTGTTTTGATTTGCATTTCCCTAATAACTAGTGATATTGAACATTTTTTCATGTGTTTTTTTGCCATTTGTATTTCCTCTTTGGAGAACTATCTATTTAAGGCTTTTGCCCATTTTTAAATTGGATTGCTTGCTCTTTTATTGTTGAGTTGTATGATCTCTTTATATAGAATGGAAATCAAACCCTTATCGGATATGTGGTTTCCAAATATATTTTCCCATTGAGTGGGCTGCCTTTTCACCTTCTTGGTGAAGTCCTTTGAATCACAAACATGTTTAAGTTTGAGAAGGTCCCGTTTATCCATGTTTTCTTTCATTGCTTGTGCTTTCAGTCTAAGGTTTAAGAATCCACCACCTACCACCAGATCTTGAAGATGTTTCCCTACATTTTCTGTTAGGAACTTCATGGTTGTAGATTTTATAGTTAGGCCTTTGATCCATTTTGAGTTCGTTTTTGTATAAGGTGTGAGATAGGCATTCTCTTTCTTTTGGCTATGGCTATCCAGTTATCTCAGCACCATTTGTTGAATAGACTGTTCTGCCCAAGCTGGGTGGGTTTGACATGCTTGTCAAAAATCACTTGACCATAGATGTGAGGGTCTGTTTCTGAACCATCAATTCAGTTCCATTGGTCTGTGTGTCTATCTTTATGCCGGTATCATACTGTTTTTACCACTGTAGCTAGGTAATATGATTTAAAGTCCAGAATCAAGAGTCCTCCAACTTCAATCTTCCTTTGTAAGATGTTTCTGGCTATTCAGGGCCCCTTACCCTTCCAAATAAATTTGATAATTGTGTTTTCCATTTCTTTTAAAAAGGCTGGTGGAATTTTTAACAGGATTGCATTGAATCTGCATATCAATTTGGGTAGAATAGACATTTTAATGATATTTAGCCTTTTAACCCATGAGCATGGAATGTTCTTCCATTTATTTAGGTCTTTTTAAATTTCTTTTAGCAATGCATTGTATTTTTCTGAATACAAATGCTTTACATCCTTGGTTAAGTTTATTGCTAAATATTTGATTCTTTTAGTTGCTATTGTAAATGGAATTTTTTTCCTTACTTCCTCCTCAGATTGTGCATTACAATTGTATAGAAACACCATTGATTTTTGCTTATTGATCTTGTGTCCTCACACTCTACTGAAATTGTTTATTAGCTCTAGCGGCTTTGTTGTAGATTTTTTGGGACTTTCTAGGTATCGGATCATATCATCTGCGAATAGCGGAAGTTTTACTTCTTCCTTTCCAATTTGGATGCCTTTTATTTCTTTTTCTTGCCTGATTGTTCTAGCTAGAACCTCTAGCACTCTATTGAACAACAGTGGTGACAGTGGGCATCCTTGTTCCTGATTTCATTGGGAAAGCTTTCAGTCTTTCACCATTGAGTACAATGTTTGCTGTGGGTTTTTCATATATGCCCTTTATCATGTTGAGAAAGTTTCCTTCAACTCATATCTTTTGTAGTCTTTTTGTCAAGAAAGGATGCTGATTTTGTCAAATGCTTTTTCTGCATCAATAGATAGGATCGTGTGATTTTTCTTCTTTGATTTAGTAATGTGGTGTATTACACTCTATGATTTTCTTGTGTTGAACCACCCTTGCATGCCTGGTATAAAACCCACTTGGTCATGATGAATAATTCTTTTAATATATTGTTGGATTCGATTAGCAAGTATTTTGTTGAGGATTTTTGCATCCGTATTCATTAGGGAAATGAGTCTATAATTTTCTTTCTTCATAATAATTTTATCTGGCTATGGTATTAGGATGATATTGGCTTCATAGAATGAGTTTGGTAGTGTTCCTTCTTGTTAAATTTTTGTGGAAGAGTTTGAGTAAGATTGGTATTAAATCTTTGAATGCTTGGTAGAACTCCCCTGTGAAATCATCTGGTCCTAGGCTATTCATTTTGGGGAGTTGTTTGATAACTGTTTCAATCTCTTTACTTGTGGTTGTTTGTTGAGATCTTCTATTTCTTCAGGGTCAGTGTAGGTTGTTCATATAGTCCTAGGAATTTTCCCATTTCACCTATATTGTCTAGTTTTTTGGTGTACAGTTGTTCATAGTATCTTCTTATGATCTCTTTTATTTCTATAGGGTCAGTGGTAATGTTCCCATTTTCATTTTTTATTTTATTTATTTGCATCGTCTATCTTTTTTTTCTTTGTCAGTCTAGCTAAGGGTTTGTTGATTTTGCTAATCTTCCCAAAGAACCAACTTTTGGTTTTGTTAATTCTCTCTATTGTTTTTTGTTGTTGTTGTTCTCAGTTTCATTTATTTCTGCTCTGATCTTTGTTATTTCATTCCTTTTACTTGCTTTGGGGGTAGTTTGCTGTTCTTTTTCTAGTTCTTCCAGCTGTGTAGTTAGGTAATTAATTTTAGCTCTTTCTTTTTTTTAAATGTAAGCATTGAAGCCTATAAATCTCCCCCTCAGCACTGCCTTCACTGCATCCCATAGGTTCTGATATGTATGTTCTTGTTTTCATTCATCTTGAGATATTTATTGATTTCTCTTGCAATTTTTTCTTTGACCTACTGACTATTTAAGAATGTGTTGTTTAATCTCCATATATTTGTGAATTTTCCCTTTTTCCACCTGTTGTTGATTTCCAGCTTTATTCCATTATGATCAGAGAAAGTGTTTTGTATAATTTTGATCTTGTTGAATTTATTGATATCTGCTTTGTGACCCAGCATATGGTTTATCCTGGAGAAAGATCCACGAGCACTTGAGAAGAATGAAAATCCTGTTATTTTGGGGTACATTGTTCTGTATGTCTATTAGGTTTAGTCCATTTATATATTATTCAAGCTCTCTATTTCTTTATTGATCCTCTGCCCAGATGTTCTATCCAGTGCTGAGAGTGGTGTTTTGAAATCTCCAACTATTATCATAGAGACATCTATTTCTCTCTTCAGTTTTGCCAGTGTTTACCTCATGTAATTTGGGGCATCTTGGTTAGGTGCATATACATTTATGACAGTATTTCTTCCTGGTGAATGACCCCTTTTATTGATATATAATGTCTTTCCTGGTCTCTAACAACAGTTTTGTTTTTAAAGTCTATTTCATCTGATGTAAGTATAGCCACTCCAGCTTTGTTTTTGGTTACTGCATGCATGGAATACCTTTTTCCAGCCTTTCATTTTCAATCAAATTGTATCCTTGTATGTAAGGTAAGTCTCTTGTATACAGCATATCGATGGCTCATATTTTCTTATCCATTCTCCCAGTCTGTGAATTTGATTGGGGATTTTAATCCATTAACATTCAATGTTATTTCTGTAAAGGCAGTTTTTACTTCACCCATTTTGACCTTTGGGTTTTATCTCTCATATTTTATTTTCATAACTCTTTTTACACTTTAATTGCTTTTACTGATATAATCTTCATTTCTAGACTCTCATCCAAGCTTCTCTCTCTCCTGTCTTTTCTTTTCAGGCTATAGCACTCCCTTTAGTATTTCCTGCAAAGCTGGTCTCTTAGTTGTAAACTCTCTCAGTTTCTGTTTATCTGTGAATATTCTAAACTCACCCTCATTTTTTGAAAGACAATCTTGCCAGATATTAGATTCTGAATTAGATTCAGATATTGCAGTTTTTGTCTTGCAATATCTTAAACATATCCTACCACTGCCTTCTTGCCTCCATGGCTTCTGATGAGAAACCAACACTTAATCTTATTGGGTATCCCTTGTATGTGGTCAATCACTTTTCTCTTGCTCCTCTCAGAATTCTCTTTGTCTTTGGCATTTGACATTCTGGTTAGTAAGTGTCTCTGAGTAGGTCTATTTTGATTTACTTGGATGGGAGTACATTGTTGTTCTTTGACATGGATATCTATGTCCCTCAATAGGGTATAGTGTTTTTCAGCCATTATTTCTTCAAATATTCTTTCTGCCCCTTTTCCCTTCTCTTCTCCTTCTGGGATGCCCATGACACATAAGTTTGCACATCTCTTTCCATCATTTAGTTCCCTGAGACACTGTTCAATTTTTTCCATTATTTTCTTTATCTGTTCTTTTGTATGTTTCGGATGGCCATGTCTTTAAGCATAACTGATCATTTCTTCTGCCTCCTCAAATCTGCTGTTATATGCCTCCAGTGTATTTTTTATTTCATTTTCATGCCTTTCATTCCCATATGATCTGCTCTTTTTCCATGTATGCTTTCAAATTTTGTGCTCACCCAGTGTCTTCTTTATGTCCTTTATCTCTGTAGCCATCTCATTGAATTTCTTAAGGAGATTTGTTTGAAAATCTATGATTAGCTTTCTCAACTCCTTTATGTCATCTGGAGGCTTATCTTGTTCCTTTGACTGGGCCATATCTTCCTGTTTCTTAGTATGGGTTGTAATTTTTTTGTTGTTTTCTTGGCATCTGGCTTACTAGATGTATTTGTTCTGGGCACAGTTTCTCTCTTAGTTTAGGGCTTTCTTGTACTTTCTCCCTTGCTGGTTGTGTGGTAGGATGTAGTTGGTGCTGTAAGTTCTGGAGGCTGCTGCTGCCCGCATTGCTCCTGGAACCAGTGAAGCTTCTCTCACTTTTCTCCTCTGCCAGGGTTAGGGATGGAGCTGCAGCTGTGTGTAGTAATCCAAGCCGTGCAGACCAAGACCATCTGTAGTTACCTGGAGAGACTGATAAAGCTTCATGCCCCTGCATCTCCTGCTTGGGGAGGTGATGGAGCTGCAGGTGTGGGCAGGAAAAAGCCATGTGGATCAAAACTGACCGCAGTTACCCAGGTAGACTGACGTAGCACTGGCCCCCCTCCTCCCCTGCCAGGGGTGGGGATGGAACCTCTGGAGTGCCCAATGATCTAATCCATGTGGGCCAAAAGCACCAGCAGTTGCCCTGAGAGGTTGAGGGAATACTGTCCCCTCTGCCCTTTAAGGGGTGAGGATGGAACCACAGGTGCCCAATAGACCAGTCCGTTGGGCCGAAAGTTACTGCAGTTGCCCAGAGAGGCTGAGGAAACACAACTGTCCTTCTATCCTATTGAGAGTGGGGGTGGGGATGGAGCCACTGGTGTCTAACAATTCAGTTTGTGTGGGCTAAAAGCACCTGCAGTTGCCAAGAGAGGCTGGGGAGACACCGCTTCCCTCTTGTCCTATTGGGGGTGGGGGTGGAGACACAGGTGTCCAAGTATCCAGTCTGTGAAGGCTAAAATATCTACAGTTGCCCAGAGAGGCTGAAGAAATACCAGCCTCCTCCTATCCTATGGGAAGGGTGGAGATGGAATCAAAGGTGCTCAATAAATCAGTCTGTACAGGCTGAAAGCACCTGCAGTTGCCTGGAGAGGCTGAGGAAACATAGCTCCTCTTCTATTTTATTGGGGTGTGGTAAAGGAGCCCCAGGTGTCTGACTATTCAGTCTGTGCCAGTTGAAAGTGCCTGCAATTTCCCGGAGAGGCTGGTACAGGTCCCCCCAGCTTCCTCCCTGCTGGAGGTGGGGCTGGGGCTTAGGCTAGAGCTGCAATCCAGTTTGGATGGAAAGAAGCCAGTCCCTACCTTCTCTGTGATTTTCAGTCTGCCCGGCTTCCCCTCAAGCCAGGGGTGGAGTTAAAATGGTGGCTACTGGCCTCTTTCCAACTTGGATAGGTTCACACTTTAGCTGTTCTTTGGATTATACATTAGCCAGCTGCATTTACTAATCAGTAGTTGAAGTCGGTGGCCAACTGTCTCTTCCTCCCCTGTTTTTGGAAATGGAGCTTCCAACTCCAACCATGGAATAGCTCCCAAGGAGGCTTGTGCTGCCTGTGGAGGATGGGTATTGACCTCCGTGGCATGGAGTGCTCTACTCACACAACTTTATTGCAGATGGCAGTCTCCTCCTTCCATTCTTTCAGGGATGTTGCAGGATTCTCTTCTGGTCTCCTGGAGCCCCCAAACAAGTGCTCTATATAGCTCTGGGTTATTCCCTGTAGGATGATCTGTCTCTTGGAGCTCCTTACTCTGCCACCATCTTCAAAGTTATCTCTTACACTCATAATTCCTCTGTGCAATGGCTTGAAGAAACAGTTACAAAATTTCTAACAGAAATCACTACAGCTCCAGCAGTTTTTGCTGGGAACAACTTTTGATTTTCCATATTAATGATGCTGATGGTTCTATGAGGGAAAGAACCTCCTTGTCTCCTTGACACACTTCAGAAAACATTTTTGCTCTTATAACACATTTTTTATTACATTTTCTTTTTACGATTTGTCTCTCAGAAAAGAATTTCTTAATCTTCTTTGATTGAAAAATAATATTAGAACATTATGGGATATGTTATAAAAATTAAAATTACTTACTCCCATGAATCACCATAATAATATCACAGTCTGGTTCATTTTTTATGAATTCTCTTTCAGATTTTGTTCATATTTATCCACACATATTTTAGACAATGCTACAATATGCACATGAAATTTGCATATCTGCCATTTCCACTTAACCTTCTAGTACAAATTTTTCATAATATATAGATAATATGCAATCATTAATGAATGTTTATTCTCTGTTGTTATATATTTTGGATGCTTGTAAATTTTGTTGTTCTAGACACAATTTTTAGGAGCTCTTAAAGACCCATAGCCTGCCCAGCAGGAGGGGAGCTGGTATCCAGCATCCTTGATATTCCTACTAACTAACCCTAACCTACACCTGCAACTTGCCTCAAAATGTTGTGTTAGGTGTCTTTCACCAGTTTGTAGTCATCCACAGTAATTTTGTACGGGCCAAGGTAATTTTAACATATTCACTATGTTGTAGGGTTTTTCAAGATGGGCTCTGAGGACCCTCCAGGGGACTCTCACTAAAAGTGGTAGAGTGAGTGATTGGGGCTCTCAATCCCGACCCCAGTTTCAACCAGATTGGTTTTATTTTACTGGATTCTAGCATTAAACAAGAGTTTGACTACAACTAGACTAGCCCAAAACCATGTATTGTGGTTACAAATACACATGAATAGGCTCTCCTTGGACCAAAAACACTTTTAGAAGAGGGCAGCTGCACTCTATTAGCAACTGACATTCACAACAGCTGGAGGACTGGTTCTCCAGCTGTATTTGAGAGTTAAGAATGAACAAACGATTACGATTCCTGATAATCTCCAGTACATTATAAAATAGGCAAAAGTTAATACCTGAAATTACTGAAACTGGCTAGACCAACCTCACACTTTGTACATGGTAATTTCAAACCAGGACCTGCTATTGCGATGATTATTCCAGACTGATCATACCTTTGTTCATGGTCATTTTAAACTAGGATCTGCTGTTTTGATGATTATTCTAGACCTTTGTTTATGGTTATTTCTATTGAAATGGTAACCACTCAACCCCCCCCCCGTTGGAAATCCATAAAAAACCCTAAACTCCTCAAACTCAGGGATACAGACTTTTAGGCCCTTCAGCCATCTGAGCTCCTTGCTATGCACTAGCAAATAAAACTCTCCCTCTTTAAAACCCAGGTGCCTCAGGAATTAGTCTTTGAAGTACATCAGGCAAGAACCCACTTTTGCTCAGTATCACGACCAATATAAGGAGTCTGGGCAGGGCACCCAGAGCATCTACTACATCCTGTCATGCCCCCTCCCATTAATACAATCTTGATCAACCACAATTCCTCCCTTTGGCTGGACTGTCAGCACATTATTTATGGGAAACCTTATTTAGCTCAATATTTTACCTCTTAGAAAACTCTGTGCTTTACACTGTGGCACAGAGCCTGTTCTGTGTCAAGCAATGTATTAGATAAACTCCTGTCTTCAATGAAAATGAATAGCATAGGTCTATTTAGCATCAGCATAGGTGAAGCATGGGATTTCAGATATAATTTGCCTCTAAGAACACCAAGTGAGCCATAAAAACAGAGAACATAAAGGTAGGAAAGGGGAAAAGCCATTCTGATAGGAGAATGCTGAAACCTCGATACTGGGTTTCCCTCTTCCTTCATCAGTGTCTCTGAATGAAACATTTCCAGGGTGTGGGTATATTCTCCAGGAAACTTGGGGTGAGGAGAAACCAAAAGGTTTCTGATGCTGAACTGGCCAATGTTTCTGAGCTCCTGAACAAGTGCTAGGAGAGAACTGGCTCCAAGAAACCTGCAAAAAAAAAAAATGGTTTCAGCTTGAGGAGAAAACTAGGTGTATTTAGTTTCTATTGTTGCACAAGTTACCAAAAATGTAATGGCTTAAAACAACATACACATATTATCTTCCAGTTTCCATGGGTCAGGAGTCTGGACACAAGTTAGCAGGTGTATTAGTCAGGGTTCTCTAGGGAAACAGAACTGACAGGAGATATCTGTAAATAATATGAGATTTCATAAAATTGTCTGCTGCGACCTTGGGGATGCACAAGTCCAAATTCCATAGGCCAGGCTATAAGCCAGGGATTCCTATCAAGGTCCTTGATGAGTTCCCCAGGAGATGCTGGCTATCTGAAGAAGAGATGGGAATTCTCTCTCTGGATGCTGAAATCACTTCTTTTAATGTCTTCAAGTGATTGGATGAGATGTCACTCACTGCTAATTGCAATCTCCTCAGTTGATTGTAGATGTAACCAGCTATCTATGCAATCAACTCACTGATGATTAAAGTCCATGAAATGTCCTTGTATTACAATTAGCCCAGTGCTTGCTTGACCAGACAAATGGCCACCATTACCTGGCCAAGTTGATACATTAGCCTAACCATCACAGCTGGTTCCTTTGCTCAGGGTCTTACTGGGCTGCAAGCAAAGTGTTGGCTGGGCCTGCATGCTCATCTAAAGCTTGGAGTCTTGTTCCAAGCTCTGGTGGTTGTTGGCAGTATTCATCTCCTTGGTTGTAGGACTGAGGGTCCACTTTCTTCCTGGCTATTGGCTGGAGCTGCCCTTAGGTCCTAGAGCCTGCCCACAGTTCCTTGCCATGCTGCCCTCTCCATGGGAAGTTCACAATATGGCAGCTAGCTTTTTCAAGGCCAGCAGGAGAGTCTCTCCCTCTTGTCTGCTAAGATGGAATCTTATATAATATAAGGTAGTTGTGAGAGTGACAGACCTTTACCTTTGACATCTTCAGTTGGTTAGAAGTGAGGCAGGTTAGCAGAGGGAAAGGGAAGACTTGGGTCACAGCCGAAGACCCGGCAGAAAACAGCAGACGGAGGCAGGCTAGATTAGGAATCAATAGATGGATCTGGAACCTGGCAGAAAAACCACTGCATTATACATGTGGCCATCGGCACCCCACAAGATGGCTGCTGGAAGACCTTTGTAAGAACTCCCATTCAAAATGAGATTTCCTCTGGAATCAAGGAGAAACCCCAGATATTCTCCAGGGGCCTTATCATTGGGCCCTCCCACGGGATTGAGGGGTAGAGTAATCAATCAAAGCAGCAAATAGATGGGACTCCTCCCCTGTCATTAGCAAAGGGGTGGAATAATTAATGGTTTAAAAGGCAAGCTCCAAAGCCAAACAACTCCCTGTTCTTGTTTTCTCCCCCCCTGCCTGGATCAGCAGGCAAATAAACCTGGGCATTTGTAATCTGTAATGGGGAATTGTAGTCTATAAATCAGCCCTCTTTATCACTTCTCAGCTCCTTCCTCTCTACCTGGGACTCATAATCTGTTATTTTCTCCTATTTCTCTTCTCTCCTTTCCTCAGTAAATCACTGACCTGACTAACCTAGCTTGCTCTTGAAATTCATTTTTTTGTAGCTTAGCCAAGAAAAATCCAGCAACAAGACCAGATGGCCGTGAGACCCCACCCGGAAGCCTCCTGAGGGGAAGGCTGCCAGGAGATCCCATTTGGAATTCTTCCCAGCCTCAAGGGGGAGCCCCAGATACCTCCAAACAAAAGGCCTCACCATTGGCCCCCTGAGACCTAACAGGTAAGGCAATCAATCAGAACAGCAAACAGCTGGGACCCTTCCCCAACATTATGAAAGGAGGGGAATAAAAGTCTTCAAAAGGCCTAACCTGGGGCCCCACGCACGCAACTCACCCTGCAGCACACCCGCAATCAGATTGTGTCCTGCTTTTCTTTTCTTGTTTCTTAATAAACTCTCTACCCCCTTGCCTATCCTACGGCGTGTCCTTAAATTCTTTTATGTGACATAAGCCAAGAGCCTAGAAGCCCAGAACCCAGAGCCTTCTGCTATCATAAGGAAGTAACAGGCCCCCATGTATAACCTGAAAGGAGTGGATTATACAAAGGTGTGACTTATTGGGGTTCATCTTAGGAAGTTTTTACCACAGATGGAAACTATTGAACTGAGGCATAAGTTTCCTCAGCTCATTTAATTTTTTTCTGTATGTATTATCCTTAAAAATAGCTTAATCTTTTTATGTTTTGCTTTTTTTGGTAAAAAGATGATTAGATGTGGCCACTGTGATATAATGAAAACTTGGCTGGTCTTTGTCCTCAATTCCTAGGGAAGCAACCTTTGACTCTTTGGAATTTCCCATGATAGGGGTGTCTTTTGTTTCTCACTGTGGGCCCGGGACCACACCTGATAGTTCATATGCTAATGAATGATAGGGTGGGGCCAACATACCTGCAGCCTTAGGGTAGGGGCTGGCCAGGCCAGAATACCAACCAGGTGATTAGGAGGTTGAGGCTATGAACCTGT
Source organism: Tolypeutes matacus (assembly GCA_026826555.1). Taxonomy (NCBI): domain Eukaryota; kingdom Metazoa; phylum Chordata; class Mammalia; order Cingulata; family Chlamyphoridae; genus Tolypeutes; species Tolypeutes matacus. The sequence goes on from JAKSZT010023082.1 coordinate 107,933, forward strand.
CCTATCAGCCCACCTGCCCGACCTCTGAGAGGGGACGGGGGTGGGGCTGCAGATCGAGTTTAACCACGTGGACCTTGATTCTCTTGAGCATGCCTATGGAATGAGGCCTCATATCAAGCTTCCATTAGCTTCCACTATTGATATGGTACATGTGCCCCTCCCAGACATTGCCCTATGCGCGCCTTCTTTTGCCTTCTTCTGATTTCTATCCTTTTACTATAATAAAGCTATAATCATTAAGTACAGCACTTTTAGTGAGGTCTGTGAGTCATTTTAGCAAATGAACCCGAAGTGCAGGTGGAAGCCCCCGAATTTGTAGCCAGTTGGTCAGATGTGCCAGTGGCCTGGGCCACTGAACTTGCAACTGGTACCTGAAGGAGAATCTTGTAGCAGATGGCCCTTAATATGTGGGGTCTGGCCTAACTCTGGATCAAGTGAGAATTGAATGGAATTGCGTTACTGCAGTCTTTGCAGTTGTTGTCAGAAGCTGTTCTTGGATGTTGATGGAAGGTTTTGATAACCTTTGCAGGCCTCCTCTCACTCTGAATGTCCATAGGCTACCTGGAGGCCCTGCAGGCTCTGGCTTCCTGGTACTTGCCACTCCCTCTGCCTGATGGGCTCCTACATGAGATATCAGCTCCTCCTGCTCCAGGCACATAGTTGGTATTCAAAAAATACCGACTGACTAAATGAACAAATGCATGAAAAGGAGTGTTTTCCATGTACCCAGCTGCCACTTGGCCCTTTTATACCAAAGAACAATATCCAAAGTGCTTTCCCTGCCAATGGAGGACCCAAGCGGAAAACGATATCCTCTTGTGTGCACAAGTGACAATAAAATAGAATGTTATAACTTAGCTGCAGTTTGTAGCCTCCACAATGGGATTCAAGGTCAGCTTCCCACTCTTACTAAAAAAATTCAGTAGCATTTGATTTACCAAAATGTTGGCAATCTAAATGCCCTGAGTGTTACCTCCCTGAGTCACCATATCTTGGATTAATAGCCCTACATGGTTTATATCGTAATCGAGGGTTAAGAATTAACAAATACTTAGGATCACTAAATCATTATATAGATGCCTTTATATTATAAAACAGCAAAAGGTTAATATCTGGAATTACTAAAGGTAGCTAGAGTGGTCCCACCCCTGTTTATGGTTGCTCTAGACTTAACCTCACCCTTGTGCATGCTTGCTAATGTGATGGTAATTCTAGATTGACTTTACCTTTGTTTATAGATTAGGCGCCCCCTGGTGTATGCTTACTATTGGGATGGTAAGCACTCCACTGTCCTGTGTTTAATATCTATACAAAAGACCCTGTAACTGGTCTTTCTTTTGTATACCTCTATCCCAAATCCTTGTGACTAACCTTGGTTGGCTACCCTACTCCTGTCCATCTGGTTCAGCCCCTTAATGTTTACTAATGAAGGAGCCTGTGTCCAGCTCCACCCTAATTATTCATTAGCACCCCCGTGTTATAAAACACTAGAATTTCTGCAGATCAGGGAGGAAGTTTTGGACCAGAAGGGTACTGTGCTCCATTGTTTGCACAACCAATAAAACTCTTTCTCTCTTTGAAATCCTGGTGTCTCAGGAATTGGCTTTAAAGACCCATTGGGAGAAAAGAACCTGCTTTTGTTCAGTATCAATATCAAGTTGATCGCTGATGGAATGTAATGTGCACGTATGAGTACAGTCCCACTGGGGCCAACCCAAAGCATAGATGAGCTTCTTAAGCCAGTGAGCACATCTCCAAGTTATTACTCAAAGCAAAATATATTGGAAGTCAATTAACTTTCAGCTCTTGTGGTAAGGATGGCCAGCAAGGGTGAAAGAAAAAAATATTTGTTCTTAAACCATCATCTGAGTCTTCCAGTGACAATACCCAAGGGTTTTAGTCTTTATAGTATCTTATTAAGAGTGAGGCAGAATAATGGGACTTTCAACGATTTACTCTGACAAGTTAGTTATTGGTAAGAAAAACTAGTATGTCTATTGTATAATGTTGGTGGGATTTCTTATGCTTATCATAAAAGGTGAAAAGAATATGTTTGGTGATTATTTACATTTTACTCCTAGTTGACTCTTGTGGTGGTTTGAAACTGTATGTACCTCAGAAAAGTGTGTTCTTAAATCTAATCCATTCCTGTGGGTGTAAGCCCATTGTAAGCAGGGCCTCTTGATGAGGCTCTTTCAGTTCTGTATAAAATTTTCCCTACCTCCTAAATTCCCTTTCAGTCTGTTTCAAACTTTACAATTCCTCTCAGGCCCCTCCCCCTAATGTCCCTGCTGAGCCAGGGCCTGGCCTCAGTGAACTCAATGTCTTGGTCTACGTGGCATCCTTTGCCATCCTTGATCTGAAGGTCAGAATACCTGTCAGACAGCTCTTTCCATACAGCATTAGCCCTCTCCCACCTCCTCCCCCTCCTCTCCCCCTCCTCTCCCTCTCCCTCTCCCTCAGTTCTAATACCTGCTACTTTCTCTTGTTCTTTCAGGCCCAGGAGTGGTAAATGGAGTCTTGTTGCTGAGTCTTGTATTGGTATACCATCCCTTGTGATTTTTCTACCCCTCACTCATACCTTTTTATACTGTCTCTCTCTCTTTTTAACTGTTTATTTTGAAATAATTATAGACCCTGTATGAAGTTACAAAAATAGTACTATTCCCCCAATGGGAATGTCTTACATACCTAAGAGTATACTATCAAAACCAGGAAATTGACTTTGGCATAGTACTATTAGCTAGAATACAGCCTCAACTGGGATTTTGCCAGGTTTTACAGGTCCTTTTTATTTTGGTATAGGCCTCTGAAATTTTATCACACATGTATATTCATATAACCACCGCCACAATCAAGATACAGAATGGTTCTGTTAGTGGAACACTCTGGGTTCTGGGCTTCTAGGTTTTTGGCTTATGTAGCATAAAAGAATTTGAAGGGAAGCAGATATGGCTCAAGCAATTAGGCTCCCGTGTACCATATGGGAGATCCAGGGTTCAATTCCCAGGGCCTTCTGGTGAAAAGTAAGCTGGCCTGTGCAGGAAACTGACACGAGCCGAGGGCTGGTCCACACGGGAGAGCTGGCCCACGCAGAGAGCTGGTGCAGCAAGATGAAGCAACAAATAGAGACACAGAAGAGAGACAATGAGATATGCAGCAGATTGGGAAGCGAGGTGGCACAAGAGATTGAGCAGTCTCTCTCCACTCCGGAAGGTCTTGCCTAAAGAAAAGATAAGCAGACACAGAAGAACACACAGAGAGCAGACAGTGAGCACAAAACAACAGTGGGTGTGTGTGGGAGAAATAAATAAATAAATCTTTTTTTTCTTTTGCTCATTTGAGTTTTTCTATCATTTTTTAAAATATATTTTTTATTTTTATTTTTTTAAAAAAAGGTATTTAGATTACATAAATGTTACATAAAAATATAGGGGATTCCCATATGCCCTGCTTCCTACACCTCCCACATTTTCCCACATTAACAACATCTTTCATTAGTATGGTACATTCATTACAATTGATGAAGACATTTTAGAGCATTGCCACTAAGCATGGATTATAGTTTTACATTGTAGTTTACACTCTCCCGCACAATTTTGTAGGTTATGGCAAGATATGTAATGGCCCATATCTGTCATTGTAATGTCATTTAGGAAAATTCTCCAGTCCCCAAAATGCTCCCATATTTCACCTGTATTTCCCTCTCCCTGTCCTCAGAACTTCTAGTGGCCACTGCCTCCATATGAATGATATAGTTTCTTCCATTGCTAGAATCACAATAAGTCTATAGTAGAATACCAGTAAGTCTACTTTAGTCCATAGTTCATTCCCCAATCCTGAAGATTCTGGGATGGTGTTGCCCACTGTACCCCTAATTGAGAGGAAGCTTTGATCCCATGGAGCAGATGGATGGGACTCTCTTGCTTGCAGTTTTAGACTCTCTCGGTTCCTTGGGATGGTTGTTGTCCATCATCATCTCCTTGTTAGTTGCCTGGGTGAGTCCAATGAACTGGAGAGTAGGTATTGTAACTCCATTGAATTTCAGGGCCCAGCTGGCACGTGGACAGCCCAGAGATTAAGTCTCTTGGACGTACACCTACCAACTCCAGCACCAACTATAGGTTCAAATAAAAGGGACAGAAGAGGTATGTGTAGAGAAGTCATATCTGAGTCCAACTCTGTCACACTCGGGATCACAAACTCCAAAGTAGGGCCACTGGCAAGGCACCAAACTCTGGAGCTATCTGCCATGACCATGGGTCCTGGGTGTCTCCAGAGCCTGCAGGATCCCCACTATTTGGGGTGGTATCTACCTTGGCTGTCTATGAGATCCTGCTGAGACATGCATAAGCATACCTCTCTGATGACCTCCGGACTCACTTTGAAGTCTCTTAGCCATATACACTCATTTGTCTTTACCTTTTCCCCCTTTTATTCAAAGTCTTTTTCCAGTTGTATCACCAGCCGGTGCTTGGTAGAAATCCCTCAGTGCCAGGGAGGCTCATCCCTGGGAGTCATGTCTCATGCTGGGGGGAAGGCAATGCATTTATATGCTGAGTTTGGCCTAGAGAGAGGCCACATTTGAGCAACAAGGAGGCTCTCAGGAGGCACCTCTTAGGTACTCTCCAACACTAGGCTAAGTTGCAAATTCAAGAGCAAAAGGCTTGCAAGAATAGTCATCAACATCAAGGGCCCATAAATGGACCATCCTTCTTCACTGGTGATTGCCCCTGCACTTGGGGGATTGTTGCTGTTCCATTAGAGAATGTGGCAGAGCTCCCCAGGATGGGAATTCAATAATCTTTCAGTTGTTGTGTGAATCTCCACCCACTGTGGCAATGCCCCATGAGCATTTGAACATATTCATATACCTTATATGTACACCCAGGTGAACTTCCTCCCATGTATCTCCCATCACTGACACCCCACCCCATTGATCCTCCCCTGCCATAGTTGTAACCCTTCTGTGATCTAAAACCCCTTCAAAAATGAAGCCAAGAATATTGCTAAATTTTATTAATAGGAAAATGAAACAATAATGGCAGATTTAAAGATAAATAAAATACATAATAATTTAGAGAAACTAAAACTAAAATAAAGTTTAAAAATTGGGGGTATTAAAAAGTGAAAAATATTTAAAAATAAAATAAAATAGAATAAATTATTTTTTTTGACATTTTTTCCTTTCATCACTGTAATATTGGTTGTCCTGTAAGTACAGTGGCATTTTCTTCCATTTCTTCTCCAGTGTCTTACTTTTATATATATATATAGTCTTCAAAGAAGTTTTAGGTCACAGTAAGTTTACATACAGAATATAGGGGACTCCCATAGACCCAACAACCTCCCCCTTTTCCCCCTTCCCTATTAATAATCTTTTTACATGTGGATGGTACATTTGTTACTACTGATGTATAAATATTGAAACATAGCTACCAACCATGGTCAATGGTTTACATTATGGTCTACATTTTAGACCATATACTTTTATAATTTTTTGATGAAATTTAGCATGACCTGTATCCATCATTGCATGATCATGCAGAACACTTCCATTGCTCCCAAATACCACCTCTTCAATCTCTTCTACTCCTCCCTCCCCCTCCCCTCGGGACCCACACAGACCACCAGGCTTCACTCCTTGAAGGACAAGATTCTTAGATACTTGCAACAATGCTGAGGGATGGACACATTAGTCTGTCCTCCCCTATTAGGAACTGCACATGGTCTCGAGAGACACCCTCCCCTCTGTGTGAGAACATATTGAGTAATATTCCATGGAAGTCCAACTCCTTCCCACTCATTATGTGGGTCTTCCCCCACTGATACAGCACACTATGACAGAATGATCACTCGCACATTCTCTAGAAGACTGTCCCAGGCGCGCCTTGTCCCAAATACCCCCGCCCCCATTCAACACCCTAAACCAGTAACCCTTCCTTGTCATATTGCCAATAGAGTTTTCTCGACATTGTAGTCTCACCCATGTACCCACCTTAAAAAAAAAAAAAGAAGAATTTAAGGACATGCCATAGTATAGGCAAAGGAGTAAAGAGTTTATTAAGAAATAAGAAAAGAAAAATAGTATACAATCTGAGACATAGATTGCAAATGTGCTGCAGGGTGAGACGCAAATGTGGGGCCCCAGGTTAAGCCATTTTAAAGTCTTTCCTCCTCCTGCTTCCTAATGTTAGGGAGGGGCTCCAGCTGTTTGCTGTTCTGATTGGTTGCCCCACCTTTTAGGTCTCAAGTGGCCAACAGTAAGGCCTTTTGTTTCAAGGAATCTGGGCTTCCCCTTGACCCCAGAAAGAGTTCCAAATGGGATCTCGTGGCCAAGGTCTAACAGGATCTTTCCAGCTTTGTTCTTTACTAGCAGCCTTACCCTCAAGAGGTTTCCAGGCAGGGTCTCACGGCCATGTTTTCTGCCAGCAATGTTCTCTGCCAGGTTTGTGTCGCCTTCCCTCTTTCACTATGCTAACCTGCCTCAGTTCCATCTGCATACAGTCTCTTTATTAAATTCTTCTTAAATTGCCTAATTTGAGCATGCCCTCTGTGATGGTTAGGCTAATGTGTCAATTTGGCCAGGTAATTGTGTCCAGGTGTTAGGTCCAGCAAGCACTGGGCTAATTGTAATACAAGAGCACTTATGGACTTCAGTCACCAGTGAGTTTACTGCATGGATAGCTGATTACATCTGCACCAATCAGGGAGATTGCATCATCAATGGGTGGTGCTTTTATCCAATCAGTTGAATGCCTGAAAAGGAGAAGTGATTTCAACATTCAGAGAGAATTTCCCAGCTCATCCTTGGACAGCCAACTTCTCCCAGAAACTCATCAACGACCTTTCATCGGACTTTCATCGGAACCTCTGGTTTGCAGCCTGCCTGCGGAGCCTGGACTTGTGCATCCCCACGGTCACATGAGAGACTCTTATAAAATCTCATATTATTGATAGATATCTCCTGTTGATTCTGTTTCCAGAGAGAACCCTGACTAATACAGCTTGGTACCGGCAATGGTTCTTGAGGAACAGAGTCTTAAACATGGGATGTCTGAGGTGGTTCTGGGAGTTTTGTAATTGGCTCTCTACTCTAATTGGACTCAGGGGTACTAATGACTTCCTTTCCAATAATGAAGAGGTTGTTAACAGTCCATGGCATGAGCTGGCAATAGAGATACGCAAAATAGCATCACTGGATTCCCCTACTTCCAAGCTTATAAGAAGCAAGGATCTGGGTGAGAGAGTTTTCAACACCTTAACAGAATTTTGTGGAGTCAAAAAGTATAATGATGTTGGCTGTCTCCTCCTAGATACTCTGAATACAATTACAAAAGAAAGAGATGAGCTAAAGTCTTCAAATTTGAAACTTAAATGCCGCACAAATGATATGAAAGTTTCTATGTGTGCCTTGAAAGAAAATCTTGTCTCCTGTAGCCACAGACTTGAGATATCTGAGAATAAAACCCAGACTCTCATTGTACGAGTAGCAGAATTACAGAGGAAACTAAAATCTCAACCTCCCAAGGTTTCTGCAATTAAAGTGAAGGCATTGATTGGAAAGGAGTGGAACCCCGAGGATTGGGATGGAGACATATGGGATGATGATAATATTGGTGGGGACATTGGAACTCTAAATTCTGCTAAGACTTCACCAGATAAACCTGTGATGGCCTGCCCTGTGGAGATCACACCTTGTCAACCTTGTATCATCCAGCCTCCACCCTGTCCCAGGGAGTCCGAACCTCCTTCCAACCAGGAGGCAGGTACCAGCCAAACTGAAGCCTGCACTGCCCAGCCTCTGGCCTGCCCCAGGGAGTCTGGACTTCCTCCTAGCCAGGAGGCGGTTACCAGCCAAACTCCAGCATGCACTGCCCAGCCTCCACCCTGCCCTGAGGAATCTGCCTTCTAATCCCTGCCTGAAGAGATTAATCCTGTCTCACCAGAAGAAAATGCAAAGGAATGCCCTCAGGTCAGTAGCCTGCAAGACATCTCTAATCCTTCTCCTTACCCACCCCCACCACCCCTCTTGTCTTTGAGACCTATTACTAGACTAAAATCACAACAAGCCCCCAAAGGTGAAATACAAAGTATGACCCATGAGGAAGTATGCTATACTCTGAAAGAACTGCATGAGTTTTCCAACTTATATAGACAGAAATCAGGGGAATATGTGTGGGAATGGACACTAAGGGTATGGGATAATGGTGGAAGGAATATAAAGTTGGATCAGGCTGAATTTATTGATATGGGCCCACTAAGCAGAAATTCTGGATTCAACGCTGTAGCTCGAGGGGTTAGAAAGGGCTCTAACAGTTTGTTTGGGTGGCTGACTGAAACATGGACCAAACAATGGCCTAGCATGTCTGATGTTGAGATGCCCGATTTGCCCTGGTATATAGTAGACAAGGGGATTCAAAGGCTTAGAGAGATTGGAATGCTAGAATGGATTTACCATTTGAGACCTGCCCACCCACCCCAGGAATGTCCAGAGGACACACCTTTAACCAGGACTGTGAGGAATAAATTTGTAAGACTAACTCCATCTTCCTGAAGAGCTCTGTGGTTTCTCTTCTCTGCAGTCCAGATATTACTGTAGGGAGGGCTGTAATGGAACTGGAATCCTTAAACATTATGGGGATGATTGGATCTCGGTCTGGTAAAAGTCAAGTATCGGCAGTTAATCGCCAAAGGCAAGGTAGGCGTGGCTACCTCAATGAAAGGCAGATTCAAAGCAGCACACAGAATAGTCTGAGTCGCATGGAGTTATGGCATTGGCTAATACATCATGGGGTACCTAGAAGTGAAATAGATGGGCAGTCTACTAAATTTCTTCTGGATCTGTATAAGCAGAAGAGTTCTAGGTTGAGTGAACAAAACCCTAACTCAAACTACAGATGCAGAGAATCACGGCCCCTTAATCAATTCCCAGACTTGAGACAGTTTACAGACCCAGAGCCCCTTGAATGAGGAGAAGGCCAGGTCCCCTTGGGAAGGATCCTGTTAAACTGCCAAAAATTTATACTCTTAATCTTCCTCCCACCTTTCCCCAGGAAGACCTACGGCCTTTTGCCAGAGTAACTGTGCATTGGGGAAAAGGAAATGATCAGACATTTCAGGGATTATTAGACACTGGCTCAGAAGTCATATTAATTCCAGGAGACACAAAATGTCACTGTGGTCCACCAGTCAGAGTAGGGGCTTATGGAGGTCAGGTGATTGATGGAGTTTTAGCTCAGGTCCGTCTCACAGTGGGTCCAGTGGTTCCCCGGACCCCTTCTGTGGTTATTTCCCCAGTTCCAGAATGCATAATTGGAATAGACATACTCAGTAACTAGCAGAATCCCCACACTGGATCTCTGACTTGTGGAGTGAGGGCTATTATGGTTGGAAAGGCCAAGTGGAAGCCTCTAGAACTGCCCCTGCCTAGCAAAATAGTAATTCAAAGGCAATACTGGATTCCTGGAGAGATTGCAGAGATTAGTGCCACCATCAAGGATTTGAAGGATGCAGGGGTGGTGATTCCCACTACATCCCCATTCAACTCTCCTATTTGACCTGTGCAGAAAACAGATGGATCTTGGAGGATGACAGTAGATTATCGTAAACTTAACCAGGTGGAGACCCCAATTGCAGCTGCTGTCCCAGATGTGATATCATTGCTTGAACAAATCAACACTTCCCCTGGTAGCTGGTATGCAGCTGTTGATCTGGCAAAAGCTTTTTTCTCAGTTGCCATTAGTAAGGACCACCAGAAACAGTTTGCTTTCAGCTGGCAAGGCCAGCAGTATACCTTCACTGTCCTGCCTCAGGGGTATATCAACTCTCCAGTCCTATGTCATAATATTGTCTGCAGGGACCTTGATCATCTCTTCCTCCCACAAGACATCACACTGGTCCATTTTATTGATGATATCATGTTGAGAGGACCTACTGAGCAAGAAGTAGCAAAAACTCTAGATTTATTGGTAAGGCATTTGCGTGAGAGAGGATGGGAGATAAATCCAACAAAAATACAGGGTCCTTCCACCTCAGTGAAATTTCTAGGTGTTCAGTGGTGTGGGGTCTGTCGAGATATCCCTTCTAAAGTAAAGGATAAGCTGTTGCACCTGCCCCTCCTACGACCAAAAAAGAGGTACAACGCTTAGTTGGCCTCTTTGGATTTTGGAGACAACACATTTCTCATTTGAGTGTATTACTGAAGCCCATTTACCAAGTGACCAGAAAAGCTGCTAGTTTTGATTGGGGACTGGAACAAGAGGAAGCCCTGCGACAGGTCCAGGCTGCTGTGCAAGCTGCACTACCACTTGGACCATATGATCCAGCAGATCCAATGGTGCTGGAAGTTTCAGTGGCAAATAGAGATGCTGTCTGGAGCCTTTGGCAGGCCCCTATAGGGGAATCACAACACAGACCCTTAGGATTTTGGAGCAAAGCCTTGCCATCCTCTGCAGATAACTACTCCCCTTTTGAGAAGAAGCTTTTGGCCTCCTACTGGGCCTTAGTAGAGACTGAACGCTTAACCATGGGCCATCAAGTTACCATGAGACCTGAGTTGCCTATCATGAGCTGGGTATTGTCTGACCCACCAAACCATAAAGTTGGGTGTGCACAGCAGCACTCCATAATAAAATGGAAGTGGTATATATGAGATAGGGCTGGAGCAGGTCCTGAAGGCACAAGTAAGTTACATGAGGAAGTAGCCCAAATGCCCATGGTCACCACCCCTGCCATGTTACCTTCCGTTTCCCAGCCCACAGCTTTGGCCTCTTGGGGAGTCCCTTACAATCAGTTGACTGAGGACGAGAAAACTCGGGCCTGGTTTACAGATGGTTCTGCACGATATGCAGGTACCACCCGAAGGTGGACAGCCGTGGCACTGCAGCCCTTTTCTGGGACATCCTTGAAGGATAGTGGTGAGGACAAATCCTCCCAGTGGGCAGAACATCAAGCAGTCAACGTGGTTGTTCATTTTGCTTGGAAGAAGATATGGCCAGAGGTGCGTTTGTACATTGATTCATGGGCTGTTGCCAATGGTTTGGCTGGATGGTCAGGGACTTTGAAGGAACATGATTGGAAAATTGCTGACAAGGAGGTCTGGGGAAGAGCTATGTGGATAGACCTTTCTGAGTGGGCAAAAAACATGAATATATTTGTGTCCCATGTGAATGCTCACCAGAGGGTGACCTCAGCAGAGGAAGAGTTTAATAATCAAGTGGATAAGATGACCCGCTCTGTGGCTAATGCTCAGCCTCTTTTCCCAGCCACTCCTGTCATTGCCCAATGGGCTCATGAACAAAGTGGTCATGGAGATAGGTATGGAGGTTATGCATGGGCTCAGCAACATGGACTTCTCCTCACCAAGGCTGACTTGGCTACAGCCACTGCTGAATGCCCAATCTGCCAGCAGCAGAGACCCACACTCAGCCCCTGATATGGCACCATTCCTCGAGGTGACCAGCCTGCTACCTGGTGGCAGGTGGACTATACTGGGCCACTTCCACCATGGAAGGGGCAGCGATTTGTTTTAACTGGAATAGACACATACTCTGGCTATGGGTTTGCATTTCCTGCATGCAATGCTTCTTCCAAAACTACCATCCGTGGACTTACGGAATATCTTATCTACCACCATGGCATTCCACACAGCATTGCTTCTGATCAAGGAACCCATTTCACAGCAAATGATGTGCTGGAATGGGCACATGCCCATGGAATTCACTGGTCTTACCATGTTCCCCATCACCCTGAAGCAGCTGGATTAATAGAACGGTAGAATTTCCTTTTGAAGACTCAATTACTGCACCAACTAGGTGGCAATACCTTGCAGGGCTGGGGCAATGTTCTCCAGAAGCTATGTATGCTCTGAATCAGCGTCCTCTCTATGGTGCTGTTTCTCCCATAGCCAGGATTCATGGGTCCAGGAATCAAGGGGTGGAAATGGGAGTGGCACCACTCACTATTACCTCTAGCGACCCACTAGGAAAATTTTGCTTCCTGTCCCTGCAACCTTAAGCTCTGCTGGTCTACTGGTTTTAGTCCCAAAAGGAGGAGAGCTGCCACCAGGGAACACAACAATGATTCCATTGAACCAGAAGTTAAGACTGCCACCTGGCCACTTTGGGCTCCTCTTGCCTGTGAATCAACAGGCAAAGAAGGGAATTACTGTCTGGCTGGGGTGATTGATCCTGACTATCAAGGGGAAATAGGACTGCATCTACATAATGGGGGTAAAGAAGAGCTTGTCTGGAATGCAGGGGATCCTCTAGGGCGTCTCCTAGTACTGCCATGCCCTGTGATTAAAGTCAATGGAAAATTGCAACAAACCAATTCAAGCAGGACTAACAATGGCCCAGAATCTTCGTGAATGAAAGTTTGGGTCGCCCCACCAGGAAAAGAACCACGGCCAGCTGAAGTGCTTGCTGAAGGTAACAGGAACATGGAATGGGTAGTGGAAGAAGGTAGTGATAAATATGAACTTCAACCATGTGACCAGTTACAGAAACGAGGCCTGTAATAGTCATGGACCCTTCTTCCTTGTTTCATTTTGAGTATGATTGTATATGTACACAAAATGAATTTCTTGTTTTCTTCCCCAACCTTTTCCCCTATCATATGAAAAGTTGTATTACTTTCACCTCATAATATTTAAAGCTGTCAAGTTTAAGAGTGTATATTGCCGAGTTCACAAGGGGTGGACTGTGATGGTTAGACTAATGTGTCAACTCAGCTAGGTAATTGTGTCCAGGTGTTTGGTCCAGCAAGCACTGGGCTAATTGTAATACAAGAGCATTTATGGACTTCAGTCACCAGTGAGTTTACTGCGTGGATGGCTGATTACCTCTGCATCAATCAGGGAGATTACATCATCAATGGGTGGTGCTTTTATCCAATCAGTTGAATACCTTAAAAGGGGAAGTGATTTCAACATTCAGAGAGAATTTCCCAGCTCGTCTTTGGACAGCCAACTTCTCCCAGAAACTCATCAAGGACTTTCATTGGACTTTCATCAGAGCCCCTGGCTTGCAGCCTGCCTGCGGAACCTGGACTCGTGGATCCCTGCATCCCTACAGTCGCATGAGAGACTCTTATAAAATCTTATATTATTGACAGATATCTCCTGTTGATTCTGTTTCCTGAGAGAACCCTGAGTAATACACCCTCTGTAGCAGTTTGGCATTATTTATGAATTCCAAAAATGGATATTGGATTATGTTTGTAAACTGGTCTGTTCCTCTGGGCATGATTAAATTATGATTAGGGCTTTGATTGCACCACATCAGTACGGCGTTGAGTCTCTGCCCCTTGGTGGGTGGGAACTCACAGATAAAAGACATGGCAAAAGACAGAGTTGGAGATTTTTAATGCTGGAGTTTTGAGCTGGAGCCCTGGGAAGTGAGGACACAGAGGAGCTTGGTTTTGCGGAAGAGACGAGCCATTTGCCTGATATTCTACAGTTGGCCTTGTGGAGAGAACAAGCAGCTGAGCCCAGAGAGATTGAAGCCCCGGGAAGATAGACAAAGTGGAGGGAGCCTGACCACGGAGCTTTAAGAGGAAGAGGAAGGCTGAATGTTGGCAGCCATCTTGCTTCAACATGTGGCAATAGACTGGTGAGGGAAATAACTTATGCTTTATGGCCTGATAACTGTAAGCTTCCACCCCAAATAAATACCCTTTATGAAAGCCAACAGATTTCTGGTATTTTGCATCAGCACCCCTTTGGTTGACTAATACACCCTCTGTTCCCTGTCAGGTCCCATACTGATGCAACTTTAAAAGGTTTTCAACATTCTGAGCATGGAAAGGATCTTTCCTTTTGTTTCTGGGTGAAGGCCAAGAAGGCTGCAAGCCTCTGAGAGAAGGATGTGGTATGGCAGCTTCAATGCAAAAATGGCAGCTGGCCGCTCTAGACAAAGAAATATCTGAGGCAGTTTTCAGGGCAAAGTGGGAGATAATGTGAAGAGTTTATTTTATGGCAAGCTGTGCATCAGAATCACTCAGAGAGCTTTAAAAACTTCAACCAAACAAAGTCAAAACAAAAACAGGGACTTGGGCCCCATCCCCAGAGGTTCTGATACAGTCAGCTGGGGTGACATTCAGGGGCCAAATCTTTTTTGCAAGTTCCTCTAATGTTTAGCCAAGGTTGAGAACCACTGTTTCGTTGCATCTGAGTTTTGCACCTGAATTATAATAGTTGTTCCTACTCAAGATTATACTTTAAAAAAGACTACTTCCAACTTTCCTGACTATTTCCTCTAATTTTTATTACCAAAAAAAAATTTAATACATCTTGAATTTATTTTTGTTGTAAGGACTGAGAAATAAATTCACTTTATTTTTTTTCCCCAGAAAGGTAATTTATATTTCTAATATCATATATTGAATAATCCATATTTTCTCCACTGATATAAAATGTTACCCCTATGATTTAATAAACCCCTGAATTGTTTTACTCTATTTCTGTATTCTATTTGGTTGCATTGCTCTATCTTTCTACTAAGTGACAAAATTAAACTGTTTTAATTGTAGTCACTTCATAATGCTTTAATTTCTGGTAGAAGTAGGGAGAAATTATATTTTTAAGATACTGTGTCTTCCCATTGAAGAAACAGATACATCTCTAAATTGGTTCCAAGTCTTTTTTTTTTCCTTTTGGTATGTGCTCTTAGGTGGAGTTTTAAAGCTTTCTTCATCTAGATTCTATACTACAAAGAGGTTTCTATTTTGAAAGAAATAGACCAGCTCCCCATCCACTAAAATTAATTTTGAGCCATAGGCAAAAATATATTTAACCTACATAACTTACCCTTGATCATAAATGATGAAAATAAGGATTTGTCTTATGTCATTTCTTATGGAAATGGCACACTTTATTTGCTGGCAGAAAATACCAAATATGTACTAATTTATCAATTATTCTGGTATATCATGTATGGAGTAGTAATTTTCAAAACCTACTACCTCATCAAAAAGAAACAATCAAACAGTAGAATAAAATTTAATTTTTTTGACCTGTCAGAAGCTATGTGTCTTCTTATGAACACAACACGGTGTGGATAGTAATGGTGAGTTTAGATGAGAAAATGACTTTTCAGAAAGCAGAGACTCTCCACAAAGATTCAGGCTGAAAGCTGCTCATTTTACCAGCTTCTTTCCTGGAAGTTAAAAATCCTTCCAGGTAAGCCAGCCAGGATATACAGCAAAATTTGGATTTCCAAAATAAATGACAGGCTGAACCCATCCCATGACCTAAATGTTCCAATATTTTCTAAAGTTTTAAATATTCAAAGCTGATTCAGATCCAGTAAAGAAAAAAGAGTTTTTTCTAGACCCTGTGTCAGCTAAAGTCTTTTAATTAGTTAGGAGGAAATTATTTGTGATTAAAACAAAGAGTTAACATCTTTAAAGTATGAGGCAAAATTTCTGGCATAGGGTGAAGAGAAATACCCCATATAAGCTTTAGAAATGCTACTTGGATAGTCATAGGGCAAGCAGTGGGGACATAATAAATGGTAAAGAAAATAGCTATGACTGAGCAATGCTTTGTGTGTAACAATAAGGAAAAATTAAAATATGCGTGTATATTTTATGTATGTTTGTGCTTCCATACATATGTATATATGTGTGTAAAATGTCTGTAGTTAGTTTAAAGCATTCTTTTCCTCGTGTCCGTTCAAAGGACCAAAATATGTGGGAGTGAATCTTGGGGTAAAGTTTCTGGAGCTGCATCACTAATGAATATTGGCATATTTGATGAAGAGCCTCAAATTTAAACAACTTTTGTTACTGAGTGAAACACTACTAAAGTTATGACTTGGAAGCTGCTTAATTACAAAAGCTGTGTTGGTTCATTGTATCTTAATATGCTTTCTTTAAAATAGTATTTTATCCCCCCCTTGGAAATAAGATAAACTGCAGCTTTTTTTTTTTTTTAAGCAAAGCAGCTGTCTGCTTGCTTTTGAAGACGTAATAGTGAGGTGCTTGAAGTTGACCCTGTGATTTGGAAATCAAAGGCAGACCACAGAGGTCTTGCTACTGCTCTTAGGCACTGCCTGTGCCCTATCAGGCAGCTTTCCCTTTTCCTCTCAGATAGAGCCAATCATTACGCATAGCTGCTTTCCTGGCAAACAATCAATTCGCCCTCCTCTGTCTGCCAAACAGTATCAAGAGGACTGAAGCCCTGAAAGCAGTACACTCTGGGTGAAGAGCTCGGTGAATTCCTAGGAAGTATATTCTTCAGTACTTTGAAAGTCTGTATCCACATTCTGACCACAGAATAACTAAGTTATTCATAACTATGCAAATAGTATATAACTATAACTAGGTTTTAAATTCCCAATACTATCATAACACTAAGTAATATTTATTAAGATTATCGTTATGGACCAAGTATTTTTACATTTCCAATATAAGGACAAAAATACCCTTTATTGTTTAAACCTGAGCATCTATAGCTCTGCTATTTTATTTCTGCCCATTTGTGGGGGGAGGGAAGGACCATAAACCCAACCCCTACTTTCAAAAGCTTTCTTCCTTTTAAATTTCAAGGAAACCAGACTCAAGAGATGAAAGATATAGGAAATATTTCTGTGGAGCTATATGTGAAAATAAAGGTCATTTAAATTTTCTCCTGACTGTCAAACATTTCATTTGGCTTGAAGGTGTTACAAATATAAAATGGAAAGTTACTTTTCCTCCCTGGTGTATAAGAGTGGTACCAGGGGGCGGATGTGGCTCAAATGGTTGGGTGTCCGTCTGCCATATGGAGGGCCTGGGTTCAATCCCCAGGAACTCCCGGTAAAATAAAAAACTATATATATAGAAAGCGCATGAGCTGCCAGGCTCTGTGTGCCGATGATGACGTAACAGGAGAGAGACGCAGGGGAGAGACAAGACGAGATGCTCCGAAAACTCTGAAATCCAGGAACCGAGGTGGCGCAGGTGGCAGAACACCTCTCTCCTACATCGGAGGTCTCCAGGATCGAATCCTGGTGAAGACTGGAGGAGGAGGATGAGAAGAGATGGCAGGAAACAGACACAGAGAATTGCCCAGCGAATGGACACAAAACAGCAAATGGGGAAGGGGGGGTTTAAAATGGATAAAGTAAATAAATAAATCTTTAAAAATAAATAAATAAATAAAGCAACAAAAAGATATCCTCTTAACAAAAAAAAAAAAAAAAAAAGTGGTACCAGCTACATAGTTTAAGAAAATGCTGGACTCCTTGTTAAAAATTTATTAAGAATGTCATTCCTATGGCTTCATATCTGGCATAGTAAGTCCCCTGTATTTATTCTTCTTTTTAAAGTTAACTTGGCTATTCATTGTCTTCTATTCTTTCGTAAAACTATTAGAAAGTGTTTATTGGTTTCCTCAAAAAAATCCAACTGGAATTTTGACTGGGATTATACTGAATGGACATATTACATTTGGAAGGGTTTTTAATATTAAGTTATCCCATCTAAAAGCAAGGAATATCTTTTCATTCATTCAGATGATCCTGAAATTTTATCCCATGGAGTTGTTATATATTCTCCCATAAATTAATTCACAGCTACTTTATGACTTCAGTTGCTATTGTGAATGGTATTTTGTTATTTATTACATTTTAAACTTGGCTATTGCTGGTCCTGAGGATTGCTATTGAATTTTATAGTGTGACCTTTATATTAGGCAACATGCTGAACTCTCTTACTAGCTTTGTTTGCTGTTTCCTTACCCCGCACATTATACCAATTAACAAGACATTTCCAACTTGACCTCCTAAATATCTTTAGAATCTTTTTCTTCTTCTATGCCAACATCTTTGCCTGAATCTTTCATCTCATTCCTGCTCATGTTTTCCAGGCCTTTGGTTCATCATTTTTCTTCTCCTTTCTTCGGTATATTCAAACTCTTCTACTATATTGGCTCCTTACAACTAGCCTCTGACCATGTCAAAGTATTGCCCATCCTTAAACCCCCTTTCCTGTACCTCTAGTTACCATGCTATCTTGAGCCTTCCTTTCACATCTAAATGTTCCAAACAATGACTCTACATTTATTATTTCCACTTCCTCAACCCATTGAACTTGGGTTTGACTATACCCTACTACTCTGAAATAGCTTTTACCATGGTCATCAGTAACCTCCAAATGGTCAAATTCTCTGGAAGCCTTTCAATCCCTATCTTACTAGACCTCTATGCTGAATTTCCCAATGGTAATTACTCTCTCTAATTCCCTTCTTCTTTGGTTTCAATGTCATTAGACATCTTTGGTTCCCTTTGTCATCCTTCCTTCATGATCTTCACTTCCTCTGGCTGGGCCATTTTATTTTATTTTATTTTTTTTACCGGGAGGTCCCGGGGATCGAACCCGGGTCCCTCCATATGGGAGACAGATGCCCAACCAGTTGAGCTACATCCGACCCTGGCTAGGCCATTTTAATGTTTATATTATCTAGGGTTCCATCTTGGGCCTAATTTCCTTTTCATTCTGAAAGTTCTACCTTGGAAATCTTAGCTACTCCTACAGTTTTGACTCTTCCAATATCTTGGTGCCTTACATATCTATATCTCTAAGCTTTATCCCTAAAGCAAGTTTCAGACCTGTTGCTGCCTATCACCCCTCCATGAGCCAAAGGTACTTCAAACTCAATGTATCAAAAAAACTCATTATCATAAGTACAGAAAACCTGCTCTTATATTCTCTACTTTAATGCATGGCATCACCATCATCCATCACCCATTCTGGTTGGCATCCCTGATTCTTCCCTCACTCTGATACTCTACCACCCATCAACCATCACATCCTGATAATTTTATTTCTTGATTCTACATCCTCCTCTCTAAATCTTTGATGGCTACCCTAGTTCAGGCCATGATCATATTTTGTCTGGACCACAAATGCACCCTAACCAACCTCCCTGACTCCAATCTACCCTTAATGCTACTTGCCAGATGAGTCATTTTAAGAGGAAGACATGGCTATGTTGTCCCCTGCTTAATCACTTAAATGGCTCTACATAACCAGCAGGGAAAGTCCTAATTCATAGCTTTCCTTGGTCTGGCCCCTGCCTACCTATCTAGCTTCAGCTTTGGGCTTCTCCTTGCCTTGTGTTTTACACTCCAAAAACATCTGATTGCTGGAGCATGTTTTCCCCATGCTGATTTTCACTTCTTTGTCTTTATTCTCTGGTGTGAAACACCCTACTGCTTTGCCTTTGACAGTCAACATTTCATGATCCCTTAGAAGCCTTCACTAACCAACCCCCTCCCTCAGCTGGCTCCAAGGTCCCTTTTGGCTTGCCACTGCTTCCTCGACCTATCTCAGTCACCAATTTATAATCTCGTAAATGACTAAAATGGCAAATTTTATGTTATAGATATGTTACCACAATAAAAATATGTTTTTAAAAAAAAACCCTAAATTACCACCTCAAAAAGCAATTTGGGTGTATACATCTTCATGTAAAACCTAACTAATCCCCCCCCGCCCCCCCAGCATTACCTTAGTTCTAGCTTTCCTAATTTCTGAACCTCATTACTTTATGGTGATACCAAGGAAAAGCGGGTTCTTTTGTGCCTGATGTCCTTCAAAGACCAATTCTTGAGACACCCAGATTTCAAAGAGAGAAGGAGTTTTTATTGCCAGGACATAGCAAGGAGGTCAGAGGCCTAATGGCCTGAAATCTGCCTTCCCGAACTGCGGTAATTCTGATAGTTTTATAGTATCCAGGTTTAGTAAGTTTATGCTAATGAGTAATTGGGGTGGGACTGGCTATGGTTCCTTCATTAATAAACATTAAGGGGCTGTCTAGTGATCATAAAACTTTAAAGTTGTAAAATAGGATAGGGTGTGGGTACAAAATGGGGGTCAGTCACAAGGTCTTTACAATTCCAAGATAAAGGTTATATACTTTGACAATCATTGTCAGAGATCAAGGCATCTGGATTCTAGTTCAGCAAGTTTCAAGTTCAGGTATTTACTTTCACAGTATAGTAGAAAGTAAAAAAGCATCTGTCTAATAATTCAGTGATCATAATTATTTGTTAATTCTTAACTCTTAGATACAATGGTTTCCTAATTTTCCCCCATTTCTAATTTCAGTTTGCACTCCCAATCTCTACCCCCAACATACACAAAATTGATTCACCCTGCAGCAAAGGTGATCTTTATTTTTTTCTTTCTCTTCTTCCTTTTATGTTTTTTGTTTTGTGTGTATTTGTTTATTATTACTTTCTCTTATGGCATATAAAAAAGAAGACAGAATGTATAACAAATCTCCATGTACCCATGCTCCAGCTTCAACAATTATCAACACATCACCAATCTTGTTTTATCTCTATGTCCATCTACTTCCCCTATCTCCCTCATAATTTTGAAGCAGATCCTAGATATTATACCATTGCATCCATAAATATTTCAGAATATATTTCTAAAAGGCAAAGACTTTGTTTGTTTGAAGTAAGCCACCATAAGGGGTAGCCTTTCCAAGATGAAAGTTTCCTAATTGTTAGTCCTCCGCTAAAAAGATGCAATGTCTCCTTCAGTATAAAAAGCAATCTTCTAAGTTTGGCCTTGGTTTTTGTTCATTCTCGAATCTGAAGTGGCCCTGTTTATCTCTCTGACCTCTGCTGGGAAAACACAATTAAAAACAAAATCTTCCCCCAACCTAGAAAACCTCTCCATAAAGGTAAATGAGGAAGAAAAGCAGGTTTATTATTGAATAAGCATTAAACAAGAATGGGATGCATCACAGGCAATCTGCAAAGAGATTGCAAAGACAGAAAGAGAGCTCACCCTTTATGTGGCTAAGCAGATACAACCCATTCTCAACACTTTAACAACATGTTCTCAAGATATTTCAGAGGTAGGTTTGCAATTTGGAGAGAGGAACCCCTTGGAAGTTATGCTAATCTTGTCCCAGGAAACTGGGAAATAGGGGCCATGTCTTTCTTGGTTACTCAAATAAATGACTTCTTTGCTTGAGCAGACGTTCTTGAGAAATCTGTAAGAGGTTTATCTAACCTTTGAAGTAAAGATGTATGTACATTTCAAAAATGACAGAGAAAAAACTTACCAGTTCTCTAAAGTAAATGAAGAGACATGGGAAGAAGGAGGAAGTCTCTTCCCTTCTGTTCAACAGAGAGAATTAAGTCCTTTATAATTATTTTAAATGTGTGTTCACCATGACACCTCATCGTCCAACATTCCCCCTGTTCACACTGTGTCCTAGCTATGCCAAACTCCTAGGTTAAACCAGAAGAAATAACCTTTTTCTGGTAGATCAAAAACAGTTGAACATTGGCAATGTATTACAGTTCAACCTAGTATAAGCTATACCAGGTTCTCTTTCCCTCTTGACTGCTTCTCTGGGCCACACTTTGATTTCTGGATTTATGGCATAATAATTTCATTGTTTACCTGCCCATCTATTCACCCAGTAGGTAAATGCCTTGAAGACAGGGATGAGGGCTTTCCTTTGTGTGTCTCCGGATTTCTGGCATAAGGACAATACTTAATTAATATTGCGAAATCAACGGCTCCAATCTTCCACACGTGTTTTTCTACATGCAACCTCCGAAATTAGGTAATTCCAAAACTGTTCTTCTAGGTGCCCCTGCCTCTTTTAAATCACTATTCAAAACGACAATCAAGAAGTAACAAATTAAGCTGCAAAGCAACAGAGGCATTTATTTGGGGTCTTAGAATTGCAATTTGGGGAGCACAGATTCAGATAGCAACCCAAATCATGTTATAGTTCAAGTATAATGGGGGGGGGCAGATTTGTAGCATGAGCAGAACACAGTGTTCTTGTAACCTAGCAAACCCCTTAGAATAGGCATAAAGTTTCTATATTAAACCTGTCAAGTTTAATATTAATGAGACCTTTTACTTCTCTTTCTTTGTAAAGGAAATGTCTCTATTCTTATAACCATGAAACTTAGAGGCACCAGGCACAATATATATTTTAAATGTAACCAGAGCAGAAACCTAGAAAAATTTCCCAACCCCTTCAAAGAAATGTCGAGTCTATGATTAATTTTCTTTGTTTCAAACCTGTATAAAAGCTGTAAGAAAACCCCTTAGCAGGGAAGCAGATTTGAGCTTGATTAGCTCTCCTGTCCTCTGCCAACCAATAGAGCCTCTTTTCTTTCCCAGCCTAGTTTGGTGTGTCTGTCTGTTCTGCTGCGCTGAGTGACGAGCCTGTGGACCATCCCAGTCTCCCTCAATCTCACACCCCAGATGGGACCCGCATCCTCCTGAGAACAATGCTGCTCAGTGGATTCCTTGACCACCGAGGTACGACGGTAGTGGGCTCTGGCTCTGCGGCCACAGGGGTGTTTTATTCCAAGAATTGGAAGAGGAGTCTCTCACCCTGGGTGCCTAGGATCCTTAAAGGCGGGGGGCTGCAAAGGAAAACAGGTTCTGTTCTGTGTGTTGTAAGAGAGAATTGCATTGTCCTTCTTCTCAGCAGTGCAATAACTCCTGTCAAGGCTGTAAGTGGCAATGTTGCACTTGGTTTTTGGCTTGGATTAGGAAAGGGAGCAGCCCCTGGTGTAGATTGGTTGCCTAGGTCTTGGTTTCTTGGTACTTGTTTGATTAAATTTTACTAGAATGGGAAATAACCAGAGTTCAGAGGTAAAGGGAAAGAGCAACTGTATTAGTCAGCCAAAGGGGTGCTGATGCAAAATACCAGAAATCAGTTGGTTTTTATAAAGAGTATTTATTTGGGGTAGAAGCTTACAGTTACTAGGCCATAAAGCATAAGTTCCTTCCCTCACCAAAGTCTGTTGCCACATGTTGGAGCAAGATGGCTGCTGACATCTGCCAAGAGTTCAGGCTTCCTCGGTTCCTCTCTTCCCAGGGCTTGTTTCTCTCCGGGCTCAGCTGCCCTGCTCTCTCCACAAGGCCAGCTGTAGACTATCAGGCAAACAGCTCTGTCTCTCTTCCCAGGGCCTCTGCCTGTCTATGGAGCTGTGTCTATTCCTCTGTGTTCTTCTCCTGTGTGTTTGCTTCCTGGGCTCCAGCTCAAAACTCAGAATCAAATCTCCAACTCTCTTCTCTGCCGTGTAATTTTCTCTGAGTCCCTGCCCACCAAGGGGGCAGGAACTCAATGTCCTACTGACATGGCCCAATCAAAGCCCTAATCATAATTTAATCATGCCTAGGTACAAACCAGTTTATAAACATAATCCAATATCTATTTTTGGAATTCATAAACAATGCCAAACTGCTACAGCAACCCCCTAGGTTGCATTATTAAACATTGGGAACAATTTGGGTATGAGACTAAATTGTTGACTAAAAAGAGAATGATCCATCTTTGTAAGTAAGTCTAGCCCCAATATACATTGGAGGATGAACAAAAATGGCCAGTCCAAGGGTCCTTAGACTATAATACTATTCTACAATCAGACTTGTTCTGTAGGAGATTAAATAAATGGGATGAAATTCCTTATATTCAATGTTTTATGGCACTTAACCCAAAATGAAAAACTTCAAAGGGAATGTTTTGGGCACAGTATATTGCAGGTTACTCAGGCCCCGAGCTCCCAATGTTAAAAAGTCAAAGATGACAAGGACTCACTGTCTCAACCAGCTAAGGAATTGGTTAATCAACCCTCTACTTCAAAGTGAGAGTTAAATAACTGTAAAAATGAGGGAATCAGAAAAAAAAAAATCTCTTCCTGATTCTAACCCCACTGGTGCTGATGAAGTTTTAGATACCGTCATTGTTTCAAATACTTCTAGGCTTGGAATTGCCACATACCGCCCCCCATATCAGGGGGATTGAAATGAACTTGAAATATCATTAAATACCCCAGAAATGGCCTCTCCATCTCACACCCGAAGTGGTGAAACTTTCGACCAGGGTGCCTCTGCTTCAGGAGGGTAAGGCCAGGCCAATTTCCCCTCCAAGTTCCTGCAGGGGCTATCTATATGTGCATACTCCATTTTCAAAATCAGATCTATATAATTGGAAAGGTACAGAAAAGACCCCAGAAGGATGGAAAATCTTTTCAAATCTATATTCAGAACTCACTTTACTGAGTACATGTTTAACCCCAGAGGAAAAGTGGATAGTACTAGAAAAGGCTCAATATCATGCTGATTTTCTAATCAATAGTAATCCTAACGACCCCATTCATGACTCAAGAAGCCAAGCAGTACCAATAGCTGACCCCAACTGGAACCCAAATGAACAGAGGGATCGAACTAAACTACATTTTTACAAAGCTTGCATAATTGTAGGACCCAAGAATGGAGTTCCTAAACAGAAAAATTAAAACAAAATCCAAGAAATTGCCCAGAAACCGGATGAAAATCCATCTGTATTTCTCGAGAGACTCCTTGAGGATGCTTATTCATCAGTTCACTGACCTAGACCCAGAAGATCTCACTAATCGGCACAATGTAAATCAGTCTTCTATCTGCCAAAGTGCTCCTGACATCCATCGCAAATTACAAAAAGTAGAAGGAGACCTAGGACTGCCAATTTCGGCCCTAGTAGAAATTGCTTTCAATGTATATTACAATCAGGAAGCAGCCCAAGAAAAGCATCCTAACAAAATAATTGCATGTAAGACTAACTTAAATGCTGACCTTTTAGGGGCAGGCCTGAGCCACACCCTCCAGCAGCACAGGGAACCAATAAAAGGTAAGACTTCCAGGGCCCTTCGAAAACCCTTGGGCCCCCAGCATGTGCTTAATGCAAAGAAGAAGGGCATTGGAAGCGAGAATGTCCTAGCCTCCTTGCAAAGAAGGGAGTATTGAAAGCTGACCCCTCCACCCAAAGCCCACAGCTGATGGGGGACAAAGACAGTGATATGGAATGGCAGGGCCCAGGGATACTTTCCACCGGTCGGGAAACAATCCTGATCACTCACAAGGAACCTCGGGTTTCTCTCCAAGTGAGTAAGAAATTAGTAAAGTTTCTGTTGGATACAGGAGCAACTTTTTCAGCCTAAATAAAAAAAAACTCACTCATAAGACAATTGAGTCCATCTCAATTATTTTCCAGGAATTCCAACATCCAGTTTTTCCTACAACCCCTCCAGTATCAGGTCGGTACCAATATCAGGTCCAGTACCAATGAATGCCCAAGTTCTTCTACATGCCTGAATGCCCTATCCCTCTCCTCGGTTGGGACTTGCTTTCAAAACTACAACCCTCCCTCTCCTTCTCGCCCAATGAGATCAACGTACAGGTTCTAGCAGTGCAGGCCTGCGCTCTCCAAGTAGCCCTGCTAGGTATGGCAGAACGCACCAAGAAGTTTGGAGTACCCGAAGAAATAAAATAACAGGTACCAGCTGAAGTATGGGCCATGGGGGGACCTCCAGGACGAGCAAGGAATGTGCAAGGAGTGAAGGACAGGCTGCAACCAAACAGCACACCTTCACACTTAAAACAGTATCCACCCAGACGTGAAGCAAAAATAGGCATTGCATCCCTGATTAAAAAGTTCTTCAGTTTAATCCTAATCAGACCCTGCCAGTCGGACTTTAACACACCCAACTTACCGGTCCTAAAACCTGGCACACAAGAATACCGGTTTGTATAAGATTTAAGAGCTGTCAATCAAGTAGTAGAAGACATCCATCCAATAATGCCTAACCCATATACTCTCCTTAGCAACATTTCAGATGCTTATGTTTGATTCACTGTTTTAGATTTAAAGATGCTTTCTATTGCATATCCCTAGAAAAAGAATCACAAAAACTGTTTGCCTTTGAATGGGAAGATCCTGATACAGGAATAAAACAACAATATTGTTGGACTGTGTTACCACAAGGATTCAAAAATGCCCCAACCCTTTCTGGGCAAGCCCTGCCTAAGGACTTACATGGCGTACAACTCCAAGAAGGACTTTTCCTTCAATATGTTGATGATATACTCATAGCCAGTAAAACCCAAGAAGCCTCAAATCAAAACACCATAACTATGTTAAAAAGACTAGGAGAAAAAAGATATAAAGCATCTGAAAAGAAAGCCCAAATAGCGGAGTTGCAACACTTACTCTCCAGTTCATTGGACTCACCCAGGACAACTAACAAGGAGATGAGGATGGACAACCACCATACCAAGGAAACGAGAGAGCTTACATCTGCAAGCAAGAGAATCCCATCCATTGGCTGAATAGGATCGAAGCCCCCTCTCACTTAGAGGTGGAGTGGACATCACCATCCCAGAATCCTCAGGATTGGGGAATGAACTATGGACTAAAGTAGACTTACTGGTATTCTACTAGAGACTTATTGTGATTTTAGCAATGGAAGAAATTATATCATTGATGAGGAAACAGTAACCTCTGGAGGTGCTGAGGGTAGGGAGAGGGAAAAACAGGTGAAATATGAGGGCACTTTTGGGACTTGGAGTTGTCCTGAATGACATTGCAACGACAGATACAGGCCATTATATATCTTGCCATAACCTACAGAATTGGGTGGGAGAGAGTGT
Source organism: Tolypeutes matacus (assembly GCA_026826555.1). NCBI lineage: Eukaryota > Metazoa > Chordata > Mammalia > Cingulata > Chlamyphoridae > Tolypeutes > Tolypeutes matacus. The sequence goes on from JAKSZT010023082.1 coordinate 134,381, forward strand.
AAACTACAATGTAAACTGTAATCCATGCTTAGTGGCAATGCTCCAAAACGTATTCTTCTATTGTAATGAATGTACCTCACTAATGAAAGAAGTTGTTAATGTGGGGAAAAGTGGGAGGTGTGGGGAACAGGGCATATGGGAATCCCTTATATTTTTTTATATAATATTTTATGTAATCTAAGTATCTTTTATAAAAAATAAAAAATATATATTTTTTTAAAAAAGAAAGCCCAAATAAAACAGAACCATGTTAAGATTTTGGGTTTGAACTGTGAGAAGGACAACAGGCCTTACTGCCCCCCGGAAAGGAAACATTATGGCAAGTATCAGAACCTAGAAAGAGAAAAGAACTTAGAGGATTTCTAGGTGTGGCTAGTATTGCAGGCTCTGGATACCAAAATTTGGATTTATTGCTAAACCCCTATATGAAGCCCTAAAGGGGGAAGAAAAAGATCCTTTAGAATGGACCCCCAGATGCTCTCTGACATTTCAAAAACTTAAAGATGAACTTCTCTCAGCCCCAGCCCTAGGGCTCCCTGACCTAATGAAAGAATTTGAACTATTTGCCCGTGAAGGCAAGGCATTGCACTAGGAGTATTAGTACAGGAATTTGGAGGAAACCTCCTGCTAGTTGCATACGTCTCAAAGCAACTCGACTCGGTCACCAGAGGCTGGCCAGCCTGCTTACGAGCAGTAGCTGTCACCTGTGATCTTTCCCAGGAAGCAGAAAAGTTCACACTGGGCTCTCCCACCTGAGTTCTCTCCCTGCATTACATTCTTATCATACTAGAACAAAAAGGGGGTCAAAGGTTAACTATGAGCCATCTAAGACCATATCAAGCCAACTTACTAAACAACCCAAATGTCACATTAAAAACTATAGATAAGCTCAATCTGGCTACCTTACTGCCTGAATTTAATGAAAGACCAGAATGGAAAACTTTCAGGCATGATTGTGTACAACTCCTTGATGGAGTATACTCTAGCTGTCCAGGACTAACAGACACCCCGTTACCAGACCCAGACCTTGAATTATGTACAGATGGAAGCAGCTACATGGACCATGAAAAATGCAGAGCAGGCTACTCAGTAGTCATTCTCACGGAAAAATTAGAAGGTAAGCCTTTGCCTGCAGGAACCTCAGCACAAAGAACCAGACGAATTGCTCTCATAAGGGCCCTGCAACTGAGTGCAGGACAAAAGGGGAACATATATACAGACTCTAGATATGCTTTTCCTGTCCTACATGCACATGGAGCCATTTGGAAAGAATGCAGTTTATTAACCACTGCCAATAAAGATATATAACGTGTAGATCTGATCTTACAGTTGTTAAGTACAGTGTTACAATCAAAGGAATTTGCAGTTATTCGTTGTAAAGGACATCAAACTACTAACAGCAAAGAAACTAAAGGCAATAGACTGGCAGATAAAGCAGCCAGAGACGCGAACAAAAGGGAAATACTCTCCCTCCCTGACACTCTTGATTTGTTTTACCCAAACCACCCATTATTACCTCACAGTAAATGAGGATCTGAACTAGAGACTTTTGGAAGACCTCAGTATTCAGAAAAAGCCTAAGCGAGGGCAAAAGGATGGGGATTTACAAGTCTGACTAAACAGGGATGGTTACAAAAGGAAAATGAATGCAGTGATATGAGTAAAATTTTTCTCCCAGAAAACCTCCTCAAACCCATCGTAATAGTCTCACCGAATTGCACACTATGGCCAAGAAACCCTGCACAAATGGCTCAGCCCGTTTCTAGTCTAACCTGACCTACGCTGAACTCTTCAAGCTGTAACTGGTCAATGTGTAACATGCACTCCAGTCTGTTCTGGCATTTCCAGGAAAGGGTTGTTGTTGTTTTGTTTTGTTTTTAACAGAGAAGAAGATTAGACAAGTTGTTTGTGGCTGGTGGATATTTGGGGTGCTTCAAATGTCTTTCAGGTTAATAACAGTCTGCTGAGTTCTTTATCTTGTTTATGGTGCCTGGATAGCTGGAGGTTTTGAGGAGCACTGCTTCTTGAGGCTTTGCATACTGTGGTGCTTTGTGATACCTGGCCGAGACCTGCATAAAAGCAGCCTCCAGAATGATCTCTTAACTCCATTTTAAATCTCTTAGCAATAGTAACTCTATTTTGTTTTATTTCTTTTAACACAAGTGTATGAGCGTAGCAGTTTTATATTGTTGATGAATTCCAAAAATAGATATTGGATTATGTTTGTGAACTGGTCTGTTCCTCTGGGTGTATTACATTGGATTGGATTCAGAGGTTTCACTTTGACTTGATTAAATAATGATTAAGGCTTTGATTGGGCCACATCAGTAGGACGTGAGAAAACGACAAGGCAGAGGAGTTAGCTGGAGTTTTTAATGCTGGAGCCCTGGGAAGTAAACACACAGAGAAGCAGATACTTGAGGAAAGAGAGAAGGCTCCATTAGACATGGCAGAGGCCCCGGGAAGAGAGACGAGCCGTTTGCCTGAGAGTTTACAGCTGGCCTTGTGGAGAGAGCAGAGCAGCTGAGCCCGGAGAAAAAAACAAGCCCTGGGTGAGAGACTAGACTTATCCCAGCCTAGAGCTGATACTGGAAGAAGCTGGGACCACGGAGCCTTAAGAGGAAGAGGAAGGCTGAACCCTCACAGACGTCGGCAGCCATCTTGCTCCAACAAGTGGCAACAGACTCTGGTGAGGGAAGTAACTTACGCTTTATGGCCTGGTAACTGTAAGCTTCTACCCCAGATAAATCCCCTTTATCAAAGCCCACAGAGTTCTGGTCCTTTGCATCAGCACCGCTTTGGCTGACTAATACAAGGAGGGTGCCCTGTATCATGTTACATATGTTGCTGTTGTTGTTTCAAAATGAAACCTACTGATAAGGGCTTTGGAGGATGTTGCTTTTTTCTCCAGTGTTGCTGTCAATTGGCTGAGCAGGAACAATATGTTCCATGCTAAGGGCTTAAATCTAATATTTCCATTTACTAGATTAGAGTAGATAAGGAAAAATAAAGTCAAATTTAGCCAAAGAGGCAATAATTCTCCTGGTATTCATATACTAGTTTATGGGAAAAAATTCACCTTGTGCTTAAATCTCTTTTGAAAAAGTATTTTTCAAAAAAATACTTTTAAAAATATTTTTAAAAGTATTTTTAAACGGAGGTTTCAATCATGCAAAACGAACCCTTTCTTAGTTTAACCATTTGTTTTGGCAAACCACGCTAAAATTCAGAGGCTTAAAACAACCATTTTATTTGGATTTTCAGGTCAGGAATTCGGGTAGGGCTTGGCTGGACAGGATGGGGGGCACGGCCACAGTTAGAGTCCACTTCCAAGATGGCTTTTTCACTCCCATATCTGGTGCCTCGGTGCTCATTGGGCTCTTTCTCCATGTGGTCTCATCCTTCCAGGCCTCTCCATGTGGTTTGGGATTATCTCAGGATGTTAGGCTCAGGGTGGTCACAGTTCCTACATGGCAGCTGCCTTCAGAGAGAGAAAACAGACCCTGCCGGGTCTCTTAAAGACTTCAATCTAAAATGGATACAGCATCATTTCTGCTATATTCTATGTGTAGAGCAGTCCCAACCCAGCCCAGATCCAAGGGGGTAGAGAAAGAGATCTGCTTCTAGATGGGAGCATGGCACAAATGTATGTCCATTTTCAATTTGACACATTTACTGTTTGGACATGTGATGCCCGAAAATCTTTTCTGGAGCCACAAGTGGGTCGGATTTGAGACTCTACTGAGTTGTGTAATTATCTTGTCATCAGTGAATTCACACAAATATTAAGCATTTTGGAAAGAATAACCAATGAAAATTCTATCACCTTTTATTTGGTGGTTGAAAATGCCAATGCTTTTATCTTGCAAAAACAATTTTGTCCTCTTCCAGTACACCAAAACATTCAGTGGAAGAAGGCTAGGAAATAACTAAGCAGAGGTGTTGATTTAAGAATCAGTGTGATGAAATCTTGCAGGGAACAAAATTTAGGGGAAGCCAGGTTCTTCTTGGGCCACATCTCATGTGTATATATGTTTTTTGGTTGGTTGGTTGGTTGGTTTTTAAACCCAAGGGTACCATGGAATGGTATGATAAGTCCATTTCATCCATGAGTTATCTCAATATTTACCTTAGAGCTTCAGGTAAACCTTAGGGTACTTGTTATCACCTAAGATCAAGATTAAAGAGACTTAACTTTCAATCTTTTTACATTTCTGGATGAAAGCAAAGACAAGACCCTGTTTACATCACAACTTGAGAGAATGAGGGAGACTCACCCCGGCTGCCTGTTGCTCTGAATTTTAACGTTTGGAATACTATCTAATATTTTAAAAATCTTTTTCTGTTACTAATCCTTTTTTGACAAGTGCAATCGCATTGGAGGTTTATTCCCTCCATTTTGTCAGTGTGATTACAGCAGCATGCCTCCATTTCAGTGGTTATGGTCCACACAGAGGGTAGAAGAAGGGTTGGAACTTCCAACCCTCATTTATATACATAAAGAGTTTGCTGCTTTTGTTGTGTTTCTATTGTTAGTATTCTAAATCTTTTAATAAGTTAGTATCTATTTCTAATGCACAGGAAGAAGTAAGATCATTTTTTTCTATCATTTAGTTTTCCTACCATATTCTTATTTTTTTTTACAGAGACTGATTTTATTTGTATAAGCCAACATGATAGCTACACAGAAATCTTAATTGTAGAGCAGAGCAATTTATTACCACATGATTAGCACTGGCTATACCATATAGATACATGTTATAATTTTATGCATAATTCCTTGAAACAAATTGGCTTACATCCATCAGAAAGGTTGAGCCTGCCAGCTACCTGCAAGTTTACTACCTGTTATGAAAATCTATCGTCCTATCAGGAAAGGGTTAATATTTCTCAGCAGTGTTCCCATTGCCATAACTTGAAGTAATTATCACGATGTAGCGGGAAACAGACAAGGTGTCTACAGTTTGTTGGCCTTCTCTGTAGGTAACACCGTATTCTTACTTTAGTGGGTATCACTCCATTCAAAGTGAACACATCAAACCAAGTTTAGGTTGAACCAAATTTTATTTCATTTGGTAATTTCTTAAAAGCTTTCATGACCTACCTTGAAGCAGGTGGACAGACCCAGAAAGATTCTTAAATTCAGGACCAAGAATCATTGGATTAAGTCTATTTATTAGGTAAGGCAAAGGTTATATGCTAGAAAGTTTTACAGGCCTTTTGGCTTTTCTTGAAGATAGCAGATGGGCAGAGTCTTCACCTCTGACGTCAGCCACCTAGCAGGTGCACCTGTATGTCTTTATCACAAATGGGACCAAGCAACCGTTTGGCAGGACAATGTGTGCTGATGGTGAATCAGCAGCATGATATTCAAAAACAACTGCATCTTTTGTCGGCGCTATAGTTAGCTGCTGTGGCTATCTGTGGTATAATATTAAGAAGGGTCTTAGTGACACAACAACCTCATATAGGGTAATTTTGGTAAGACACGAAATAGAAATAATCTCTTGGCAAAAGACAAGCAACACCGGGGTTTACCAATAGTAACATGAAATTTTACATAATTTCCTATTGGGATTCTTTGCTTATAATAAGACTGAATGCTCTCTCCTTAGAATCTTTGTGTTTTATGTGTATTGAGGGCAAGTAGGGCCCCTTGGCAAAGGGGTGGGTCATCTATGGGAATATGTCAACTGTAAAGGGAAAAAGGAAAACAAGCTAGGGAATAATAGAAATCCTAGTGTAAGGAAGTACGTACGTGTCTAATAGGGAGCCAGTTTGAAAAATGAGTCCGCCTCATTTGCCAATTGATACAACACCTGAAATTGAAGTATCTGAAGGAGATTTTGGCCCTGAGATATGAGAAAATCATACCAAGAGGAAGCGGCTGTGGCTCAATCAGTGGGGCTCCCGTTTACCATATGGGAGGCCCCGGGTTCGGTTCCCGGGGCCTCCTGGTGAAGGCAAGCCCGCCTGCGTGGCGTGGTTAGCTGACCCGGCAAGCACAAGCAGCAAGGGGGGGATAAATGAATAAATAAATAAAATCTTTAAAAAAAAAGAAAATCATACCAAGAGATGCAGAAAACTTTTAGGAGCAAAATCTGTGGTTTAGGAAAAATAATAACTTGACAAAATATTGCTAGTATTTCTATAAATTTCAAAATTTGCTAGGATTTTTACTTGTTTGGCACAATTACATGTTAAATTGAAAGTTCATGGGCCTAAAAATAATTTTGTTTCTATCAATCTACTTTTCCCAAAAGTCTTCAACAGTTTCAACTTTCAGACCCCGATTTTGTTGCATGATGTAGAAGTGTAGGCATCTATCAATGATCTAGGCAAAAAGGAATTAATGAAGAAAAGTAGTAGAAGCAAGAATTGAAAAAGAAGCAAAAGATAATGTAGTGGGACAACAAAACAACTCTGCAGAGTGTCCAAGGAACATGTTTTTATAATATACACAGTTAAGGGACGCGCACAAGCTTCCAGCTAGGCAAGTCAATATGTTTCAGTAAATGCCACAGTGAGGTTTGTGAAGCAAGGGCCCTAAAAGGGAAAAGGTAGAATCTACCTGGTGTGGAAGGCAGAAAGCTTCAGGAAAAAAAAAAATAAGAGGAGAAATCTGGCTCAGATGACAAGACTCAGTCCACCAATCTTGGCCCTCTCCAATTGCTTAATGAGATATACCAAATCCTGCGATTTTCTGACTTCTACCGTGTGGGTTGGATGGGATGTTATCCAGATAGGGATAATTCCCATTCCTGGGAAATAGTGTCTTACGTGGATGACTGCTCATTTTCAGTCAGCACAATAAATGGATCACCTACTAGGAAAATTGAGTTACCTAAGCCCCCTAAGCTCAGTTCTCTTTATTGAACATTTATACTCAGGGGCTTCACTGTTACTGAACTTTAAAGGCACATACTATGATAACATGTCAATGCTGCTGTGCTAGAACCAAAGTAAGTTGATTGGGCCTACCCCCAACACATGCCAATTTGCTACACTTGGTGGAGCTTTGCTTTATTTTTGTGAACAGAGTTTGACAAGCTGCCTTTTTTTATTGTGGTAAAATATAGAAAACAGAAAATTTGCCATTTTAACCATTTTTAAGAGTATGAATTCATTCACAGTGCTGGGCAACAATCAGCACTATTTCCAGAATTCTTCATCACTCTAAAAAACTCTGTGTCCATTAGCAATTAACTCCCATCCCAACCCATCACCAGACTTTGGCAGCCACTAACTTACTTTCTGCCTCTACAAATTTGCCTATTCTAGATATTTCATATAAGTGGAATCATACAATATTTGTCCTTTTGTTTTTGGCTTATTTTAGTTAGCATAATGTTTTCAAGGTTCATTCATGTTGTTGCATGGATCAGAACTTCATTCCCTTTTACAACTGAAAAATATTTCATTGTATGTCTATATCACATTTTGTTTATCCATTCATCGGTTGATGGACACTTGGGTTGTTTCCCCCTCTGGACTATTGTAAATAATGCTGGCAGTGGTATGCAATATCTGTTTTGAGTTCTTATTTTCAATTCTTTGAGGTATATGCTAGAAGTGAAATTGCTGGGTCTTATGGTAATTCCATGTTTAAGTTTTCCACAGTGGTTGCACCATTTTAGATTCCCACCAGAAATGTGTAAGGGTTCCAATTTATCCACATCCTTGCCAATACTAGTTATTTTCTGTTTTTTTTTTTTTTTTTTTTTTTTTTTTTATAGCCATCCTATCAGGTATAAGTGGTATCTCATTGTGGTTTTGAATTGCATTTCCCTAATGACTAATAATGTTGAGCATCTTTTCATGTACTTATTGACCATTTGTATTTCTTTTCTGGAGAAATGTCTATTCAAGTTCATTGCCCATTTTTTGATTGGGTTGTCTTCCTGTTGATGAGTCCTGTTTTTTTCCTTGTGTGCACAAATTGCACTATGGTCTTCTTTAAAAAAAATTTTTTTTTTATTTTAAAAGGAACTTTAGATTACATAAATGTTTCATCAAAAATATAGGGGATTCCCACATACCCTACCTCCTTCGCCTCCCACACTTTTCCCCATTAATAGCATCTTTCATTATTGTGGTTCATTTGTTACAATTGATGAACACATATTGAAGCACTGCTACTAACCATGGTTTATAATTTACATTACGTTTTACACTTTGCACTGCACAATTTTATAGGTTTTGACAAAATGTATAATGGCTGGTATCCATCATTGTAATATCATGCACAAAGATTACAATCCAACTGTCTTTTTTTTTTTTTTTTTTACCAGGAGGTACCGGGGATCGAACCCCAGTCTCTCCATATGGTAGACGGACGCCGAACCTCTTGAGCCACATCCGTTTCCCTCCAACTGTCTTTTGAAACCCAATCTGCTTGTTTTTAGAGAAGTGGCTAATCTAGTCTTTCATTTATTTCTCTCTTATGTGCTGTTTTTAAACCTCTCAGTATGGTTTGAGCTATCAGCATGGACTACGATTGGCCCACTTGCAATTTCCCTGATTCAGTTCCTTTATTTATTATACATTTACTATATGCTAGGCATTGTTCTACATGCTTTACAAATATGCACTCAATCCTTATAAGGACCCTTTGAGGTAGGACTATCATTGGCTTCATTTTATAGATGAAGAAACCAAAGTACAGAGAAGTTAAGAATTTGCTCAAACTCACACCACTAATAAGTCACGGTCATGTTACTTCCCCCTTACCTAGTCTAACTCATGCCCTCTGCTCGTCATTCTTATTTCCCATATCCAGAACCCTCAGTTCTAATCGAGCCACTGTCATGACATCCTCATTCCCACTCTCTGCCTTTGCTCTTATTATTATTCCTGTGTGGAATACACTCAACTCTTGTTCCCAAGCTTCCAAATCCCATTCATCCTCCAAGGGTCAGATCAAGTAAGGCATCCTCCATGAAGTGTTTCTGAGCCACACAAGCCTACCTAGCGGTTAAGGGGAACTGAGACCTGGCACTGTGTGCCTAGGAACTGAATGTACAACCTTCTAGAACCCCCACAATCATTGTCCTTCCAGAGAGAACAGACGACAAAGCCAGGATGACTCAAAAGTAGATTGCATACTTCCCCAGAAGTTATCTGGCTGTGGTTTGTCACAATGACCTTAAGGTTTTGGAATCAGTGTCAGCCAAGTGAGGGCAGGGAGCTTGGAAACAGACTGAGATTGGATTAATAATACCAGATTTGTTGAAGGAGTCACTGGATTGGAGTGAGTTTACTTGCCACCATTTAGAATAGAATCAACTGTACTAGAGTTGACTGCCATGGGTCAGGCATAAATTAATGTCAATTCCAGAGAGAATAATTTTGCTCATGAGAGTTTTGAAGTCTATGAAACTGAAATTCTGTGCCTATTACGCATCAAATATTTTAAAGCTATAAACCTTGTTAAGAAAAATTATCTCAAACTTGGAAATAAAGCAAAAGGATAACTGCATGTCCTTTCAGTGACATATGGGAGTTTTCCCTAATGGGCCCCCTCAAAGATTAATTCTGTAGAATGTACCTTTGTTTGACTTATTTTTTTTAAAGGAAGTATGGGGGATTGAACCCACGACCTTGTACATAGGAAACAAGCACTCAATCTCTGAGCTACATCCGCTCCCCAGTGAGAGCTGGTTTTTCCATTTGTTTTTTGTTTGTTTGTTTGTTTGTTTGTGTTTTTAGGAGGTACCGGGGATTGAACCCAGGACCCCATACATGGGAAGCAGGAGCTCAACCACTTGAGATACATCTGCTCCACAACTCTTTATTTTTAATTAAGGCCCAGACTCGGAGAGGTTATATGATAATTGGAAGCCTTTTTTGTCTGGTTGAGATGTAAATAATTTCTGTCTGGCAAAAAACCCCAAATGTTACATTTTTGTTGCTCTGTAGGCTACGAACCACCTTTCTTTCTAATTGAATAATCTTATTCCAGCATTCCTTCTTTCAGTGCCTATATACTCTCAAGTTCTCCTTTGAACCGGTTTTACCAGCCTGTTATAATCTATTTAATGAGATAAATAAGTCTGGGATATGTGCTCACTTGATATTTGTCTGAGAGGCATGTTTTTAACATTTAAAAAATTATACTTTTGTAAGTCCTGGTCTGAAAGTGAGAATCTTTATGGAGAAGTATTACAGACCTTTAGAAATGATGTTAAAAATAAAACTCAGTGAAGTCTTTATTTTTCTTCTAACAAATTCGGAAGAGTCAGAGCACTTAGTTGCTAATGAGAGACAGTGAGTACCTTCAGCACTGTTCTGAATGATGGGGACGCAATCATCAGAAAGATGCATTAAGAATGAGATGATGCAGAACGAAGAGGCGAACCTAGTAATTCACCAGCCAGTGCTTTTCTTTCTTTATTTCTTTTTAAAATTTGAGTTCATTTAACTTTAAAGTCTGTGTCAGTTTTGAATTTAAGATAAACTATTACTTGACAGTTCTTCTAACCTAACAGAAACCCATAAAAATGAATTAGAATGAAAATGCCATTGCTCTTTTATTCTGCTTTCAGTAGAACGTGTAATTTTCCACAATCTTCTTGATTCCTTTCATTGTTTGCCACGTATCCATGGGCATGTGTAGAGGTTACAAACTTACTTGAAGATGCTACTTTCTTATGCTCTGAGAGATTTGACAGGTTTTGTTTGTGTTTTTCCTCACAAACTTCTGGAAGAGACATTGGTGTTCCCATAAAGAAGATGTGTTGGGGTTTGAGGACTAGGGGCAGTATAATATGGTGGCAAAAGTTCTGGGTCACTGGGTAAACTGTCTGGGTTCAAATTGTGGCCCTACCACTTCCTCAGTAGACTCCAATTATTTAACCTCTCTAAGCTTTAGTTCCCCATCTTACAGATGGGGATGATGGGGAAGCAGATGTGGCTCAACCAGATGGGCGCCCACTTACCATATGGGAGGTCCCAGGGTCCACCGCAGCGAGTAGACGCCACGGCAAGCAGATGCCACAAGCCAGCAGACACTGCAGCCTGCGGGAAGCGGATGTGGCTCAGGCTGTTGGGCACTCGCCTCCCATGTGGGAGGTCCCAGGTTTGGTTCACGGTGCCTCCTGGAGAAGGCGAGCAGACAATGAGCAGACAGATGAGAGAACCATCTGGGCAGGTGGGGATAAATAAATAAATCTTTAAAAAAAAAAAAAAAAGATGGGGCTGATGATCGTGCTCTGAGGTGCTTGGCCGAATGCCTGGCAAATGGTAAGCATCCAATAATGGGTGTTATTAATATTTTGGGGGTAGGAAATAAGAGATTGTGTGAATTTTGTCCCTTTGTACATGGTTCACCTTTAGGGCATGTCTTTAACCGTCTCCCCTGCCTCTTTCTCCTCCTCACCCACTAAGGCCATAGTGTGAAATTACTAGATTTTCAGCATTCATTTGTATGTATCCAATAAATTTGCTGCCCTATCTTTTTTGGAGAAAACAAACAATCCCCCCCCACACTCCCACCTTCTGCCCCCCAAACAGGAGAGTCAAACATTTCATTTACCTGAAGGAGAGAAGCGGCTCGATGCATTATTTCCCATGAGTGTATTCCTATATTTTTTATCTCTTGGACAATGTTCGGCCTCCCCTCTCCCAACCTCCTCATGGGATTGTTAACTTTCCTGGACTTTCAGGTTCCAGTCATGGGGAGGAGGTCACTGCTCTCCCCCTATTCCTACAGTGGCAGTCTGGGTGTCACCTAACACTGTGGCATGAGGGAGGGGAGAAACATCCCTGTCAGTCACGACTGGAGCTGCAGTCCCAGCCCTGGTTTCCTCAAGCCTGACAACTTAATTATAAGGCTTCCTCCACACGTTAGTAGACAGCCGAGATCCCGTGCCTGCTTTCTTGTCCTGACAGTTATCCCCTGTGTTGTAAGGCAGTTCTTTCCTGGCAGATTCACAGAACATGTTTATATGAGGCTAATCTTTCAAGGGACTCTGGGTGATTTCACCCAAACATTTCCTAAAGTTGTCCAAAGTAATCTACTTCTAATAATAACTCCAGGGGCTGTGGCCAGTAGATAAAGGAAGAATTCTAAAGATGCTGGAGGAAGTGCTGATGTTCAGTGCTAACACTGACCATGCTGAGGTGCACCGCTGGGTGGGGGTGCTCAGGGCTGGCAAGAGTTCATGTGAGAAGTCCAGCGGTGTGATTCAGGTGGGGATGCCTAAAGACGGAATGGACTGGGCTGTGATTTTGTGTTTCCCCCATGGTAGATTCAGTTTGAAGCTTAGCAGTCATCCACTTGGGTTGAGTATAGGGAATTTTCTAGCCTTTAAGTGCAAGATGTTATGATCTTTGAGGTCCCTTACAACTCTAGGTTTGGATGCTACTATGTTATTTTTCCTTTCCCTCAATATTCTTTTTTTAAAAAATAAAGCATAATTTACCTATAATAAAATGCACAGATATTAGGTGTAGTGTTTGATGAGTTTTGAAAAAGGTATAAACCTGTGTTACCACCTCCCAAATCAAGATTTAGAACATTTCCATCACCCTATGAAGTTCCTTGCAATCTTTTACAAGCCCTGCCTCCCCACAGTCAATCACTGTTCTGATTTCTATTAGCGTAGCTTCTTGAACATCATTTAAATGGAACTCTCTCTATATAGTATGTGCCCATTTATTTCTGGCTTCTTTCACTTAACACCACGTTTTTGAGATCCATTAAAGTTCTTGCATGTATCAGTGGTTCAAACCGCTTTTTTGCCGAGCTGTATTCTCTTGCATATATTACCATTTGTTTATCCATTCTCTTGTTCATGGACACTTGAGTTGTTGGTTATTATGAATGAATTGCAATAAATATTCTTATGCAAGTCTTTAGGTAGACATATGGTTTGGCTTCTCTTTGGAAAGTACCTAGGAGTGTAATTTCTGGATCATAGGGTAGGCGAATATTTGACTTCGATGAAAGGAGCTAACTGTTGTATCTTCAAAGAGGGTATAAGTAGGGTCAGCTATTATAAGGGGTGGGCATAAAACGTCTGCCAGCAAAATGAAAAACCAATCCTCAAATTCATATGAAATCACAGAGGACCCTGAATAGTCAAATCCTAATTGAAAAAGACAAAAAAAATTGGAGCCCTCACACTTCCCAATCTCAAAACTTCCAAAGCCACAGTAATCAAGACAGTATGGTATTCTCATAAAGATAGACATGTAAACCAATGGAATAGAATTGAGCATTCAGAAATAAACCCAATACATCTATGGCCAGCTGATTTTTGGCAAGGATACAAGTACATTCATTTGGAGAAAGAATGGTCTCTTCAACAAATGGTGCTAGGAAAAACTGATATCCACATGCAGAAGAATGAAGGTGGACCCTTACCTTAAACCATATACAGAAATTAACTCTAAATGGATCAAGGACCTAAATATAAGAGTTAAAACCATAAAATTCTTACAAGATAACATGGAGGCAATTCTACATGACTATGGATTTGTCAAGGGATTCTTAGAAAAGCATGAGCAACAAAAGAAAAATAGATAAAATGGACTTCATCAAAATTAAAGACCTTTTTATGACAAAGGATATTATCAAGAAAGTGACAAGACAACCTACAGAATGGGAGAAAAGAATTGCTAACCATACGTCTTATAAGAGTTTAACATCCAGAATACATAAAGAACTATACAACTCAACAACAAAAAGACAACCCAAGCAAAACATGGGCAAAGGACTTGAATAGACATTTGTCCAAAGAAGATACACAATGGCCAATAAACATGTGAAAAGATGCTCAATATCAGTGGTCATCAGGGAAATGCAAATCAAAACCACAGTGATATTCTACTTCATACCCACTAGGATGGTATTATTAAAACAACAGAAAATAACAAGTGTTGACAAGGATGCAGATCACTTGGAATCCTAATCTATTGTTGGTGGGATTATAAAATGGTGTAGCTGGGAAGCGGCTGTGGCTCAATCAGTAGGGCTCCTGTTTACCATATGGGAGGCCCCGGGTTCGGTTCCCGGGGCCTCCTGGTGAAGGCAAGCCCGCCCGCACGGCGTGGTTGGCTGACCCAGCGAGCACAAGCAGCAAGGGGGGGATAAATGAATAAATAAATAAAATCTTTAAAATAAAATAAAATAAAATAAAATGGTGTAGCCACTGTGGAACTCAATTTGGTGGTTCCTCAGAAAGTTAAACATAGATTTACCATATTACCCATGAATCCCACTTCTAGGTATGTACCCCAAGAGAATTGAAAGCAGAGACTAGAACAGATATTTGTACACAAATGTTCATAGCAGCATTACTCATAATAGCCAAAATTTGGAAGCAATGCAAGTATCTGCCAACAGATGAATGGATAAAAAATGTGGAATATATATACAATGGAATATTATTTATCATTAAAAAGGAATGACATTCTGATACATGTGTCAACATGGACAAACCTTGAAGACATCATGTTGAGTGAAATAAACCAGACACAAAAAGAAGAATATTCAGTGTTCTCGCTTCTATGAAATACCTAGAATAAGCATATTCATAGAGGCAAACAGCAGAATACAGGTTATCAGGGACTGGGGGTGAAAGGAGTGGGGCATTACTGCTTAATGGGTGCAAAGTTTCTATTTCAGGGGATGACATTTTTGGGTAATGGATGGTGGCAATGGTAGCACAATATTGTCACTGTATTTTAATACCACTGAATTATACACTTGAAAATGCCTTTAATGGAGAGTTTGAATTCAAGTGACATTCAGACTGGCTAGGGTGGCTGTACTTCCTGATTCATGCCTATTGTCCTGGCATAGTTATTAATAGCACCTACGCTGGCTCTCAAAAGTACCCCAGGTTGGAAGGTAAATTATATGACCATGGTAGTAATGACTCAAGAAGGGAGAGCCAAGTCCTGTCTACATTCTCCATGAGAAGTATGGCCAAGATATGTTTGTTACTAAAGCCTTTCATGTTAACATTTGGTGGGTGTGGGAAGTTGTAAATCTGCTGGAAGGAATGCACTTCAGCATTGTTTCTGCAGGGCTTGGGTTAAATGAATATACGAGACAGAAAACTACTAGGACAGAGGCCTACTCTGGAAGGGTTCTGGAAGGGCTGACAGAGGTGATATAAAGAATAACGTATGCTTGAGTCACTAAATGCTTAGATCCCTGGAACTAGAAGGGACATGGGAACTAATCTGATCACGCTCTCATTTTACAAATGAGAAGTTAGCTGCTCAGGTTCCTACAGCCCTTAGGTGGGGAGACCATGATCGTTGCCTGGGATGGTCCCCGTATATGCCTATTGTCCTGGCATACCTGCTAATAGCATCTCCTTTCACTCTCAAACATGTCCTGGGTTAGATGATAAGTTCTATGGTCCCCTACTAAAGGGAACAGGGTCTCTTGACTGACCAGTACTTCTACACTGAGTTGCTACTGATACGTGGAGCTCTTGGTTGTAGGGGGCTGTTGTGTGCATTGTAGGATGTTTAGCAGCATCCCTGGTCTATCTTCTAGATGCCAGTAGCACGACCCTTCTAGCTGTGGCACCTAAAAGTGTCCCTATGCATTGCTGAATGTCCCCCAAGGGGCACAATCACCCCAGTTGAGAACCTCTAAAATTATAACCAACAAAGAACACTTTTATTTGCTTCTTTTTTTTTTTTTTTTTTTGAGCTCTAATATGACAATCTCAAGAAAATTATTTAAAACAGACACTTTAATGGGAAAATCTTTATTTCAAAACACTGCCAGGCAAAGTCATTGAATATTTTCTAGGAACACAATCTCCTTGTTTTAGTTTGCCAAAGGGCTGCCAATGCAAAGTAGCAGAAATGTGTTGGTTTTTATAAAGGAGATTTATTTGGGGGTAAAAGCTTACAGTTTCAAGACCATGAAAAGTCCAAATCAGGGCACCATAAGAGGTGCTTTCTCGCCGATGTCAGCTACTGTTGATTCTCTTGTCTGTGCACGTGGCAAAGCAAGGTGGCTGCCGATCTCTGCTGGGGTCTCAGTGTTCCCCTCCAGGCTCACCGGCTCTTCTTGAGCTGCTCCATGGGCCCAGCCTCTTGGCAGCTTTGTGGTTAAGCAATCTTCTCTCTCATACTGCAGAATCAAATATGCTGGATCCCTTTTCCTCTGTCTGTCTGAGTCTCTCTCTCTGTTTCCGTTATAGCAGACCCAACAAGGGGGTGCGGAAACTCAACCTGAGTCATGCCTCACTGATGTAATCCAATCAAAAGGCCTAAAGTGATCTTATCAAACAATCTAATCAAAGGCTCCTCAAATTAATTTAATGCAATCAAAGGGTATCATACCCAGAGGAATAGATTAGTTTGTAAACATAATATTTCTCTTTTTAGGATTCATAAAATAATTTCAAACTGTCACATTCCTCTTATACACAGGGTATTTGATTTGAAATGTCAGTCCATAACTTTATGACAGATTACAAGGCCAATAGATTGCTCTTTTCATATGTTGTCCCAGTGGAAAACAGTAAGGAGAGAGGATATTAAAATAGTTCTGTAAAACTTGTAGCCTACCTTCAAAGTGATATTTGGGAATATGTTTTTTCTAAACAAGAGGGGCAATGCTGGCTCAAACTGTGACATTGGTATTCTTCTTATACACCCCACTTTTAATACTCCCTCTCTCCTCCCTTCTCTCCAACCCTCATTATTATATTAAATTTTGCTGTCAGGGAAAAAAAGTTATCTCTTCTCAAACAAGAGTAATTTATCAATTCAAGCAATATTTATTACATGGCTCCATGCTGCTCCACCTCTAGGGGCTGGAGATGCATGTTAACTTTCTCGACCTGAATTTGTGCAAATCCCCTCTGTATAGGCCCCCTTAGTGCCTAGACCTCTTCTTGTAGATGTCTCACACACATCAAGGGGTCACTGTCATATGGTGTACATACACACCCACCTCAAACAAACAGCCGTCTGTATAATGAGGAGATGCTCAGTAAGGCATCTTCAAGCCTTGGTTGTCTTTGATGATTTGAGTGAATCGGGTTTATCTAAACCTTACTAAAGTGTCAGAATTGTCCCTTCTCCTGTTTAGATGAAATGACACCTAGAAGGCTCCACCACCACCACTACCATCATTTTCTTTCTACCTATCAGTTGGCGAGCGAGCAAAACATGTATTCACACTCCAACTTATTTTATTGGGATTAAGAAATCCCAATAATATGGAAGTATATGTAGAATGAAAAAATTTTAAATGACACCTTTGACTTGAGGACTGTTATTAAGGTCAAACCCTCTCATGTTCAAAATAATCACGAGATATTAACGATAGGAAAAAACAATCCCCTTTTACAATTTTGATGGTTGGTTTCTCTTCGCCCCCAAAATACTAGGATTAATCTTAGGTAGGTAAAGGGAGAGAGAACCTATGATTACTTCTAGTGCGTGAAATCAGAGAAATTCAACACGAACATTCAACCTCCCAGTGAGTCTGTAACAGGTCATAGGTCTATTCATCTGCATTAATGTCATGTGCAATTAATGGCTGAATGGTTTAATTGATTCTTGATCTAGTTAATTTTTTGGTTGGATGATTGGAACTGGATCCCAATTAGATCAGTGAGTAGAAGATAACAGGTATAAATGTTGTGGCCAGTGAATTCCAGGAATAACAAGGAAAAAAAGCAACAAAAAAATATATTTTTAACTCTAGAGAGAGGTGGTACAGACAGAACCTGCCTTGCTTCCCCCCAGTCTCTGCCTCTGCCCAAAAGAGAGCAGATAGGTGTTTTGTTGATGAGGCGATGGGGGAGGAAGTAGGAAGACAATTTCTACCTGGACTAGAGATCATGTTTCAAGCAAGATATTTTTATATTCCTCTGCATTTCCACTTCAGATCTTAAACTGCCCCCCACCTCCGTACACACACCTTCTTACCATCTGACCATTCTAGAAGCCTGGTCTGTGATGATGATGCAGGCTTAGCAACCAGATGAAAGCAATGCTGAGAGCAGTTGCTGGACATACTATTGGCAACCCTATCATGTTCTGAAACTATTTGCGAAGCTACCAGATATTTAAAGGAGGATGAACTCTCCAATCAGAATGAGTTGACGTACGCCAGAACAATAATGACAATGCTATGAGCTACCCATTGTAAGAGTCACAGTCTATCCCTTTCTTGACAAGTACATTTCAGCCCTTTGGCTCATCAGAACATTACTTCAAAACATTGTGGAGGGTAGTGAGGCCCAAAACATAGACAGTCTACCAATTAGGAATGCATTCATCTGCAAGTAACAAAACTCAACTTGCCTACTAAGTTCCAGGCAAAGTATAAAATACTTTTCAAACATGATTTCTTCACAGTAACCCTGCAAGATAGTTTTTTTTTTTTTTTTTAATAAGTCCATTCTTTTTGTAATGAAGCTGAAGCCCAGAGTAGTTAAGTAACTTGTCCAAGGACACAACCTTAAAATAATAGCATTGCCTGGTATTTTTTAAATCAATAAGAATTATAGCATTACTTGGGAATATCAAAGCTTCTAAATCAATCCAGAAAATTCTGGAATGATTTTTATGTGGCCTGATAAACAGTTCAGATGGGCATATTCCTAAGTAGGACAGAGGATCAGGGACACGGTTATCATTTAGTTAGGGGGTACCCTTGAGGTTTATATTTTCTACCTGTTACAAGTGGGTACCTGAAGGTAAGGATGACTTAGAGAGAGGGGTAGTTGGGTATGGGGATCACGTGTGCCCCTTTATGGTAGATACTATAGATTGACTCAATAACCTTTTCCGATAGTCTTCACCCTTGTCTTTTTTCTGCTATAAAGTCTACATAAAGCTAAATATCTCATTTTCTAATGAGATATAAGTGGGAATTTCCTGAGGGTGGTTGTGAGAAAGTTTTGCTTTCTGAATACACATGGAGATTGTGGCAGCTGGCAGTTCTCTGTCCTTTCTCCCTTTCTGGAACGTAGATGATGTATGGAGCTGTACCAGCCATCTTACAGCCATGAAGACAAAAGCCAATATACTAACCATCATGGAGCAGAAAGAGAGAAAGAGCTGGGTCTTGGGTAATATCACTAGCCCAAGATTGCTTGTCTTTGAACTGCTTGTCATGTGAGAAGAATAAACATTCATTCATTTTAGCAAACTGAAATTGAGTTTTATGTTATTTACTGTTAAATACATTCCCAATCAACACCCCACCTCCATTGTATAAGCCTCACTAATTCTCCCCTCAAAATGTTCTAATATAATAGCCTGATGAATCACAAGAAAACATATTATACCTGTCAGAAAAGTGATAGAAAGTGAAGTCTTACAATACATGAAATCAACCTTGTAAATATAAGAATGATAAATGTATAGGAACAGAGAAAAAGAAAAGAAAAGAAAAGAAAAGAAAAGAAAAGAAATACTGTAGATTAGTTTCTTCAACTTATATTCTTTCCTTCCCGTCATCAGCCTCTGCTCCCCAACCTCCATGGGAGGAATATATTTCCCTGCCCCATCAATGTTGAGATTAGCCATGTGACTTGCTTTGTAATGTGGGTAAAAGTGACAGTGTGCCAGTTCCGAGTTAGGCCATAAGAGAGATCATGTGTGTATGCTCGACAGTCTTGCTCTTCTACCATCACTATGAGAAGAGCATGCCTTGGGTAGTTTTCTGGTCCAAGGAGGATGAGAAATGTGTGGAGCAGAACCGAATCAAACCCATGGCCCCAAGACCTGGAGCCAAGCCCAACCAAGATCAGCAAACTCTAGCTGACCCTTGCATACATACATGAAAAATAAATGTTTGTTATTGTATGTCATGGGGTTTGGGGGTGGTTTGTTACATAGCATCAATGTATTAATAGCTAATACACAATTCTGAGAGCAAAATCTCATGGAGAAAGGTATTACAACAACAGAAGATAATCCTACCTATTCACACTAGATCCCTGACCCAAAGAGGCTCCTATTGATAGAATTATTCTCTCCTGTTTGGTTCTTTAGCCCTATAGGCTGTGAAGAGAGTCTTTGATGTAGAAATGAGTTAGTATATCTTTTGACTTTGGAGAGAGCTGGGAAAAGAAGTTCTAAGGAGAAGTAGAGGAGGTTTGGTGGGTCCTGTCTTTAACAAGAAAAACAGAAAAAATCCTAAGGACTTTTCAGCCACCAACTCAGAAGAAAACTGGGAAAAGAATAGAGCTATGACTCTAAGCACTTGATATGACTCTGAAACATCGTAACTTCCTCATATTTGCTATTTTCTACCTGTTTCTCCATGTTAGTGGTCATAAAATCCTTGACACCAACAGAAAGGTGTTTGTCCTTGCTTTTAGGGGACAATAAAGCAGTGGTGCTAGTGAGACCAATCCCACTCCATAGCCCATCTTGTGGGGGCACTCCAAGAGATTGTAGTGAGAATAGAGGAAAGAAAAGTTGGTTGAGGGCCAGGGATGGGTGCCATCTTGACTCTGGGAACCCAATAGTAGTTCGACCCACTTGTTCCTCAATATATTTGAATAGAAGCATAGCTGGAAGCCAATAAGCCTGCATAGAGTCCAGCCTTTTTGTTGTTGTTGTTTCAGTTCTTTGCTTTTTCTGTATGATCAAGCCACCATTTATTTTTTTATCATCTGGCATGTCATCCATCACTTTATCAAGGTAAAATTGACATATTTAAATTGTATAAGTTGGTAGGTTTTGGCATATATATATACTTGTGAAATCATCACCATAATTAAGATAATGAACAAATCTATCACTTCTACACATTTTCCCATGTCCTTTTATAAAGCCTCCCTCCCACACTTTCCCACTCCTACTCCCAGGCAAATACTGATTTGCTTTCTGACACTACAGATTGTTTTGCATTTTCTAGAATTTTATATAAATGGAATCATACTGTGTTTACTTTTTAGGAGGTACCAGGGATTGAACCCGGAACCTCATACATGCAAAGCAGGCACTCAACCACTGAGCTACACCTGCTCCCATGTATATATCCTTTTTGTCTAGCTTCTTTCACTCAGCAAAATTATTCTGAGATTCAGCCATGTTGCTGTGTCTATCAGTAGTTCATTCCTTCTTATCACTGAGTAGTATTCCACGATATGAGTATACCACAATTTGTTTACCCATGAATTGTCCACCATTTTTTTTTTTTTTTTTTTTTTTACTGGGAGGTCCCGGGTATCGAACCCGGATCCCTCCATATGGGAGACGGACGCCCAACCATTTGAGCCACATCCGTCCCCCCCACCATTTTTTTAAACAAACCAATTTTATTGATATATATTAATAAAGCATACAATTCATCCAAAGTGTCCAATCAATGGTATCTGGTATAATCACAAAGTTGTACATTCATCACTTCACTCATTAGAGCATTTTCATTATTTCAATAATAATAAACAAAAAACAAACAACAAGAAAATTTCTCACCTTTCAATCTCTGTATGCTTCTCCCACTGTACATAGCTGGTGTCCACCATTTTTAAATAGTTTTAAAAAGTTCTTTACTAGGCCTTTTAGATACCAGCCAAAATTTTATCCCTCAGATTGCTATGAGAGAGTACCAGTTAATGCACCAGTTCTTCCCGCCCCCCCACATTTGTAGCAATGGAAAAATAATCTGGCAGTTATATGATTATATATACTGCATGTATAGATGTCTCATGAAATAAATGGTGGTTATTTAAAATTTTTAAATAGGGACTAATATTGTAATGCCCTATACTGGCATTCTAAGGGGAACCCAATTTATTAATAAATTAAAAAGCCAACATTTACAAAGATAAGACATGCTTTTATCTTTTAAACTAGTTAGTTACTTATTTGCTTAATCCCATTAGTTCAGGAATTTGGGATCTCCCTAAATTTAGCAAGTCAAGGAGGCTTTCTGACTCTTCCTAATACAAAGCCCAGCTTTATTCTTTTTTTTTTTT
>JAKSZT010023082.1:156406-196870 GCA_026826555.1 Tolypeutes matacus
CCCCCCCCCCCCGTTGTTTGAGGTCACTCTCTCTGTCCATTTTGCTGTGTGCTTTCTGTGTCTGCTAGTCCTTTCTTTAGGAGGCACAGGGAACCAATCCTGGGACCTCCCATGTGGGAGAGAGATGCTCAATCACTTGAGCCACCTCAGCTCCCTGCTTTGTTGTGTCTCTCATTGGCTTTCCTCTTTGTCTCTTTGTTGCATCATCTTGTTGCGTCAGCTTGCCATGCCTGCCTGTTGCGCCAGCTCGCCTTCTCCAGGAGGCACTGGGAACTGAACCCAGGACTTCCCATGTGGTAGGCGGGAGCCCAATCGCTTGAGCCACATCTGCTTCCCAGCTTTATTCTTTTGAGCTGTTCCTATCCTTCTTTTGTTAGTTCTGCTATGGTCAATAGTTTAAATGTTTTCTTTGCTCAAAATTGATGTTTGTTCTAAATTCTCTGTTCTAGTTATCTATTGCTGTGTAACAAATTAACTTAGAGGCTTGAAACAACAATAAGTAATAATAAACAGTAAGCAAATTTAGTGTGTCAGGAATTCAGGAGTGGCTTGCCAGATGATTCTGGCTCAGGGTCTCATGAAATTGCACTCAAGATGTCATCTTAGACTGCAGTCATCTCAAGGCTTGACAAGGGCTAGAGGATCTGCTTCCAAGATGGTGCACTCACATAGTTCTTGCCATGTGGACCTCTCCATACGGCTGTTGACTGTCCTCGTGACATGGCAGCAGATTTCCCCCAGAGCAATAGATTAAAGAGAGCAGTGCCTTTTATGACCCAGGCTCAAAAGTCACACTCAGTCAGTTCCACAATATCCTATTGGTTACACGGGGCGGCTCTATGCACTCTGGGAAGGGACTACACAAGTACGTGAATCCCAGGAGGTGGGAATCATTGGGATCCATCTTGGAGGCTGGCTTCCACACTTTCTAACACAATCTCTCAGCCTGCCCCAAGAATCTTTTCAAAATGGATTTACAGGGAAGCAGATGTGGCTCAACCAGTTGGGTGCCCACCTACCACATGGGAAGTCCCAGGTTCGGGTCCTGGTGCCTCCTAAAAGAAGACGAGTAAATTTTAGAAAATGGATTTACAGTTTAAATGAGTGGTTCTCATTCTCCCCACAAGGGGACATTTGGCATGTCTGGAGACATTTTGGGTTGTCCCAACTGGGAGGAGGGTTGCTACTGGCATCTAGTGGGTGGAGTCTGGGATATTGCTAAACACCCCCAAATTCACAGGACAGCCCCCACAACAAAGAATTATCGGGTCCCAAATGTCAACAGTGCCGAGGTTGAGAAACCCTGAATTTAAACTCTTATGATATTCTGGAAGGTTAAACATTTTCTCTTTACAAATCCTTAAATATATCATATAAACACTGCTTTTCATTTTTTGGCAAGTATAACTAGATTAAACAAAACTGAGTAGTTAGAGCTCAAGACCAAGTTGCAGGGGCTCAGCAAAAAGGGGCTGGACAGGAGAAATGAGCTCAGCCAAGAAAACAGACACGTGTGTGCCCCTAGACGAGCTGTGGCGGGGCGGGGGAGGGTGTTCCCTTTTATGTGATACACTTGCTGAATTTGAAAAGCAGCACCAAATAATTGCTATTCATTGAGAACTCCCTGCCAACAACTAGAAACAGCTCTAGTTGGGTGACACTGTGAATTCTGCAAAATTGACTGAGGAGTTTAAAGACAATTAGGAAAAAAGTGAGAAAGTGAATTCAATAGAGTTTTGTTTTGTTTTGAGGTACCAGGGCCGGGGATTGAACCCAGGACGTCGTAAGTGAGAAGCCAGCACTCAACCACTGAGCCACATCAGCTCCCCTGAGTTGGTTTTTTCGTTCGTTTGCTTGTTGTTTGTTTTTTTTTTTGTTTTTAGGAGGCACCAGGAACCAAACCCGGGACCTTCCATGTGGGAAGCGGGTGCTCAACAGTTTGAAACCACATCCGCTCCCCTCATTGGAGTTTTATTCACAATTTATAGCTTATAGAGCTTTTTCTCTAAACCTTGACACATCTTTGCATGTGGGGTTTATTTGAGCATGTAGAAGGGGATAAGATAATCAATCTAAAACACATTAGCTGATTCTGCTCATCAGCTTTGCTGGGGACTGAGCTCCGCCTTCCTCAGAAGTGCTGACAAGCCAAGGAGGAGTGATTATTAAGCAGACTGCCAGATTTGGAGACAGCTGCAGGACTCCTTTGGACAGCAGTTCAGTCGATCCACCTGTTGACTTGAGCAGGGAAAAGAAGAATTAGAGACAAGAGGAAAAGCTTGGTAGGAAAGGGTGTGTAGCTCTGAAGCCGCCTGCAATTTCTGTACTGTGGCTGGAGGATCCACCTCCAAGATGGCTAACCTACATGGCTATTGGCAGGAGGCCTCAGTTCCTCGCCATATGTCTACTTGAGTATCTTCACAACATGGCAGAGGAGATGTGTGGATAACACTGACGATAGCTGAGCATAAGATGTGTTGTCATGTCCCTGTTCAGGAGATCAACTCATTGGGAAATAGGTCCCAACAGCAAGATATTGTGGAGTCTGGCAGCGGAGGGAGGTGGTGGGGGGCAGAAGAGGCTAAGTGGAACCCAATCATGGGAAAGCCTTAATGAACCCTCTGAAGAACTCATGTGTATAATACCACAAGAAAGGAGCCAGCATTTGGGTGCATGCAGGGCAAAAACATCGAAGACCATCAATGCCAATCGGAGGAGTGGCAACAACCAACAGCGAATTGCTATCATACACTCCACTTGGTCGTGAGACTTTTGTCCCTCTCTTCCCTTCTACCCTTCCAGCTTCTAAAACCAGAAGAGGGAGAGAAAAAAGAACTGATCACAACTCTCTTCGCTGCAGGTCCCTGACTGGGCAAAAGAGATGAGACTGGAGTTTTAACTTGGACTGGAGTGGGGTTTTTAAAAACTGAGGGTGACAGGGAATGGAGGGGATAGGAAAGGGAGCTTTGGCAGAGTGTGGGTGACGGCAGGGATGGGAGTAAAAGAAAATGGCTTCC
This sequence comes from Tolypeutes matacus, assembly GCA_026826555.1. Taxonomy (NCBI): domain Eukaryota; kingdom Metazoa; phylum Chordata; class Mammalia; order Cingulata; family Chlamyphoridae; genus Tolypeutes; species Tolypeutes matacus. The sequence continues at coordinate 159,424 of JAKSZT010023082.1, forward strand.
TGTTTGCATCCCTTATCCTCAGCCTGCTCATTTAATTGTGACACTTAGCTTATTGGAGAGGCCAGTCCTTGCTGTGAACTACAAATAGCTTAGACTGTTGGAGTCTAAGTTCTTGTAAGGATGATATAGCTTCAGTAACTACTCCCAGGGCTTGGAGATCTTGAACATGCTCAGTGTAGCCCCCTCAGGAGAGGTGTGTGGGGACTCCCCGCTAGCATCTCCCTCGGTATTCTGGGTTTAGGAGTATCCTGAGTCAAGGTGGGGAGGTGTGCACTGAGGGGCAAAAACTTACATTGAGTACAGGCTGGGCACCGAACTGCCAATGTGCAGTGCTGCTGATGGGACTTCTTTGCTGCATGGCCCTGGGTGCCTAGGATGTGATCCCCAGCTCTGATGATGGGTAGGTGACTGGCTGGCTTCTCCTGGCCCCTCCAACAATGCCCTCACGGGAGTCCACTCACCAGGAATTTCCCAAGAAGCAGATACTTCTCTTCTTGGACATCTCCAAATGTGTCCCTGCTTTCCAGGGCCCCCTGTTAACCCCCTGTCTTAGTTTCCTGTGGCTGCTATAACAAATTACCACAAACACAGTGGCTCAAAACTACACGCATTTATTCTCTCACAGCTCTGGAGGCTAGAAGTCTGAAATCAGTATCACTAAGGGCTGAAGTCAAGGTGTCAGCAAGGGGTTCCCCCTCCAGAGGCTCTAGGGGAGAGTCTACCCCTGGCCTCTTCCAGGTTCTGATTGTTGTCAGCACTCCTTAGCTTATGGCTCTATCACTCCAATCTCTGCCTCCATGGTCACATCACTTTCTCTTCTGTCTGTGAAATCTCCCTCTGCTTCCCTCTTATAAAGGATATATGTGATTGCATTTAAGGCCCACCCAGATAATCCAGGATCATCTCCCCATCTCAAGATCCTTAATTTAATCACATCTGCAAATATGCTCTTTCCATGTAAGGTAACATTTATAGGTTCCAGAGATTAGGACCTGGTATCCATGGGGGCCATTTTTAAACCTATCACCTTTGCCCTTATCTTGCCCCACCTCCTTCCAGTCCTTCTAGGGTATATGGGGCCAGGCCGGGGACCCATATTCGAAAAACCATGTTGGACTCTTCCCTAGGGGCTGGAGCAAACTTCTTCCTATAGTCAAGGATCTTATGAACATAAGTTTATAGATAGAAAGTCCTTCCAGGTGCCCACCAGTTCACCAGAGATAGTTCAATCACCATTTGGGCCTAAACTGAGAATATCTCTATATGTTTTGCTTGAAAGATGAACTCAGATTAGCATAACAAATATTGTTGCCCAGAATGGAATTCAGCAAAGGAGTGAGTCAATCATTTCCATCCAGGAAAGGGAAAGTAATGATGAATAGCTGATTTTTAGTGACTCACTTTGTAGTTCTCTTATTTTTTTCCCTCTTAGAAATTATTACTTGACAATTTTTAATCGTTTCTAAAATGCACTTTATTAAAAAGTCTCAATTTCATGGGCCATACTTGAGTTGAACTGGAACATGACAAACCCATTTAATTTTGCTGAGAATGCATCTAGATACCCGAGTCTTTCTGCTAAATGCTTCTGCATATTCCCAAAGGACGTTTTCTTCCTGCTGAGATCAACTCTCAAGGTGGCCTTAAAGATGTAGATGAAATGGGGATTTCAATTTCAGCTTTCCTCTTCATTTGGGAGATCTGGACTTTGCTTCCCTTTGGCAAGAAAAACAAAATGGAGGGCCCACTTTAGCAAATGCTTTCCTCCTTAGGTACCACTTTGCCACAAGGGCAAACTCTTTTTCAAACTCTTTAAATCAAAAGCAAACATAAGCATTTCAAAGACCATCTCTGAGACTCATCTGCTTAACTGCAGTACTTTTCTCCTGAACTTTCTTGAAAATTACTATCTTCATATATTTGCCAACCAAAGAAATTCAGAAAGTATTTTTATTTTTAAATTTAAAATTATATAAATATAGTTTCTCAAACTATACATGCCAACCAGATACTCTGATTTGCCCTTGCAGGAAAGCACTCTTCCCCCAATCATTTATAAGTACTGTCCTAGACTCTTGCAGTGAAGTAGTTACTGTCTGTGCTTCACCCATATCTACTTGGACTTTACCATTTCGGGGGACAGATCTGATTTCTAGCTTCCAGCATCTCATCTCCTTCCTGGGGATTTTCTCTGGCTCACTGAAGCTGCCTTTTTCTATGAACATGGCAGCTCAAAAATACCAGGGACTTAACAGTCCCTGGGAGCCACCCTCAACCAATGTCAGATGGAAGTTGAGGTATAAATATCCCAACTCCATTGCCCTTCCAGTGGGATTACTTTGAACTGTGTGTTTGACACAGGCTCCCAGAGTTTCCCAGCGTGATTGAGCTCCAGTTGCCTGTGGTGGAAACTTGCTTGATAACATACCCTTTATTGGCTCCTTCCCTGCCCTGGCACACTTCCCCAGTCTCCTACCAGAATTTCCTGAGATTATTTCCCAAATTAATTATTTGTGCTCAACTCTGTGTCTCAGAGATTACTTCTGGGGAAATTAAACCAACCAGATCAGTTCAAGAAGGCCATCACAGCCCAATAACAGCATCAAGTAGGATACACTGGACACTATCTCTACTCCTGTGTTGTTCAGAGTCTAGTGGGGAGAGACGGGCCACAGGCATGTAAGCACAATGACCTCTGAGATGTACTAGAAGAGAATTACATAGGGCTTATGGCCACTTTCATCACTTTCCAGCTCTGTGACCTCAATTTCATCATCTGAAAATTGGGGATCATAATTGTAATTACACCACTCTGAGGATTAAATGAAACAATCTATAAAAATATATAAAAAGCAATGTCTTAATTTTGAATTCCTAAATCATGCACTGAGGTACCCTTGGGTGCTGCAGTGAGTGGACAAGGGTGCTGCAGGATATTTTAAAACTTTGAGGGAAACAGCAATATGCAACATCTGTTGGACTCTATGCAAACTGCTAGCTTGACGCAGTTCAGTTTCAACAGTAGATCTAGCTACATCACTTTCAATGACATGTTTTCACAAAGCTGGGTTTCAGCATTACGAGGGTAAAAAGCAATTGCCACATGAAAATCAGTGTGGGACAGGAAATGGGGGTGGTGGTGGCCAATCTAATTCCAAAGTTTGAGAAGTTGTGCACAGTGCAACAGGCACACACATCCCATTGGTAAGTTAATTGTGGATATGTAAGAATGAAATTTTAAAATATATATATATATTTTTAATTTATGTGCATTATTCTTTTCAAATGACTTCTAAGTTGTTAAGACACAAATAGTTAATAAGTTATTTGGACTTAAGTATTTAATAAATGGAATTTACTAGATATTTCCTTTGGCCTCAGGATGCCATTACAATTACAGAGACACTAAGGGCACTGTGAACTGAGAAAGTTTAGGCACCTCTGACTTACTATTATTTTACCTATTAAATTGCTAATTCAATTTCAAATTAATTAAGAATATTTGTCACATGCTACTTTGTGTGACTCTATTACTTAGAAAAATCTCAGTGCATCTGCACTAGCCCCATCCCTTTCTAGATATGTGACTTTTAACCTCTCTGTGCCTCTGCCTCCTTATCTGTAAAATGGATGTAATAGTACTACCAACCTCATTGTGTGGTTGTAAGGATCAAATAGGTAAGTCAGATATAGCTCTAGCCAAGTGCTAAGTACCTGGCATTGAGTAGTATTCAATAGATGTCAATGGTGATGAAGATGATGATGATGGAGGTGGTGGTGGTGGGATGCTATGGGACAATTCTGCCTGGGAGACTCCAAGAAGACTTTTGAGAAGAAGTGACATTTGTGCTTGACTTGAAACAATGAGAAGTTTGCTGGCTGGAGAAAAGAGTAAAGGGTATTTGAGGCATTCCTAGTAGCATGTGAGGAAAAGTATAGGGTAGCCAAAGAACCTAACTAGAGAAGGAAAAGCACATCTGGGTGATGACATTCATTGCATTCTTGATAGTTTTAGGAATTTCTTGTGAAAAAAAAGCTTCATCTTAACATGGAGAGGCCTCACATGTAGAAAGACAGGAGAGATGACCAAAGATTTGTTCAAAGGATTGGGCTCTAAATTTGATTGATTTCCTCCACTTTCAATGTCAGGATATTCTTGCATCAAAGAGGTAGACTTGGTTCCTGCATCAGGTGGGTCCTCTGGGAAGCAGACACTGAGACAGAATTAGGCAATGAAGAGATATGTTGGGAGGTAATGCCTGTGGGAGATGAAAGGAGAAGAAGCAGGGTTGGGCATGGAGAGCCTCAGACCACAATACAATTCCGATGAAGTCTTGGCCAACCCAAGGGATGCTCTAGGGCAAAGGTTGCCCATTAGAAGAGTCCCCATTGGGCAGAATGGCCAGGCCCTAGTGCCCTGCCATGCTGAGCCTTTGGCTGGGGGCTGCCTGGAAAAGTGTGGGCTCAGTTCAAAAGCTGAGGTGGATCCTGAGGGTGCTAAGGGCTGGAGTTCTCAGCTTATTGTACTTTTTGCGACTGAATAGCATGATTTTTCTTCAGGGCAGATGTACTTCATGGATACCACAGTTCCTCTGATGAGATGCCTCCAGAGAGAGCGCCATGAATGGGAGGTGGATGAAGAGAAACAGGTAAGCTCAAGGAGACCTGGTTTCTGACTCCCTCTCAACACTAATTTACCAGGACAGTTTTTAACCTCACTGGGTCTCAGTTTTCTCAGCTATGGAGGCTGGGGAGGGACAATCTCTTTCAGATCTAAGAAATATCGGATTCTAGATAGCTCGAATTCTTTTTTCAGTGATCCCATGGAATTGGTATAGTATGAAGAGCTTGGACTCTGGGCCAGGCTGCCTGAGTTTGAAACCTGGCTTTAGCCCTAAATATACTTCTCCCATAGACAAATACTCTTGAATAGACCTGGATCTTGGGGTGAGAAGTTAAAGGAGGAATGTGCTCAGGTCAGGCTCAGGAGCAGCTATATCTAAGGAACAACTTAAGCCCAGCTTTTCATACATCCTAGTTTCTGGGAAAGAGTAAAAAGCGTTTTTCATCCAGAGTATGGTTTGTATTAATTCTGGATTCACTAGTGACAAAAGCCTCTCCTCATTCCTTTTCTGATCTGATTGTTTTCACCTCAATGATTTTTTTTAAATTGAAGGGTTTTTTCCCTTAAATTGTTATTGAGTTCTGCTTCCCTGATCATTTGAAGTCACTGAATCTCAAACAAAATGCTTCAGAAGCCCATCAACATCATACTATAACCTTCTTGGAGTAATTAACTTTCTATTATGTTTTGGACGTTTGACAATTGGACTTAGTGAAACCCTATTCTTGAGTAGGCCTCACAGCCTGGGTGTCTAGCCAATCTCTTTTCAAAGGTAGGGTTCTCACATTTGCAGACCTTTGATCAAGGGAAGAATGTGCTTCAGTAATTGATTCCAGTGGTATTAAACCCAAAGAGCAAGACTATTGCCAAACATAAACATCAGAAGGAAAATCTACAGATGAAGGAAAAGGAGAGGACATTTTTAAATTACTGGAATGAGGTCTGTCTAATCCAACCAGAGCAGTTTAGCTGGCGTCCTCACTGTTAGGGAAAGGATGGGGAAATAGGGTTAGCACAGGGAGTAGGGTATGGGAGAGAGAAATGGAAAACAATGCATCAAGCTTTGCTCTGATCCTATGAGTAGCCTCTTTGCCATGAGATCAAACATTGGGGCATGTTCGTTGTTACTAAGAGTCACCCTGAAGCCTAGCAGTGTTTTCAGCAAAAGATTCCCTAATTCTTTTCATGTTTCCATGAGGATGTTTCATATTGTTTATTGAAAGAAGGAGCATAGTTGAGATCCTGTCACTGTTGGGAATCAGTCGGTTTCTGTTTCTCCTTTCTACCCAATTTTTTAAATTACTTTGATATTAAAGAAATGTAACTGTAGACATGAGAGAGGAACTGAGCAACCTGTTAATTTCCCCAGAGGCAAATAGACTCCCCCCCCCCCCAAAAAAAAAACACATAAAAATATAGGATGCTATTGCTGAAATAGAAACTATAGCTGCTGGACACTCTGTGTTGCTTTTTTCCATCATTTTCAGCTCCCCTAATTCCTTATTCCTACTTTCTACTTACTCATTTTTCAGCACCGGTTTTTATTTTCTTTCCTATTTGTCTATTTCACCTCCCAGGAGAGTTCCAAGGCATGACAACCTCTTTAGTTCTACCCTTTGTCCAATGAGAGGCCGTGTGTCTAGTGGTTAAGCACCAGTAGCTGGAACATACCCTTAGTAACCATGTAACTGCAGGCAAGTTGCTTACCCTCCTTATGCCTCATGTCTTCATCTGTACAGAGAGGGTGTAAAGGGTCTTATAGAATAGCTGTAAGGAACTCCGTGTAAGGAACCAGAAATCAATGGTGGCTCTTTCTATTATTATGTCCTCTGTCCACACCCCTTCCCACAGATCCTGTCTCCTTAATATCTATCAACTGAAAGAAAAAGGAAGAGAAAACTGGCTATAAGAAACAGAAAGGTGAATGCTGGCTTTCAGGCAGTGGGAAAATGGAGAGTTTTGCTATTATTAAAATATAAAAAGGCCTTCTAGAATTTTTGCACAAGGGTTTAGAACAATTATTTGAGCCTATATGATTTTTTTCTTTTTCCACTGAATAAAAAAAAAAAGCAGTAGGATCTCATGGTGTCCTGGCTGTCTACTCCCTCATCCCCTCACTGGCTTAGCGCAGAGCAGATCCCTGGTCCTGGTTCCAGAGAGAGCAGAGTAATCCTTGTGTGCATATTGGGAGCATATATGTCTGGTTCAGTCTGTCTGGTGGCAGTCTGAGTGACTGAACAAGGCTACTCACTGCAGGCTCACCATCTCAGAACTTGTTCTGCATGTAGAAGGCAGCTCACAGCGCTCTTCTACAGAATACAGTGGGAGAACAGTCAAGTTGTGGCTACCTGGGGAGGGGCGAGGGATTGCTGGCTGTAGAACATACAGTGCTGTGCCCAGGACTGTGAGGAAACTGTTTCCTAGGGAAGAGGGGACATTCATATCAGTATAAATGGGAAAATTCCTAGGGCCACTTGTGCCTGCCAAAAGACAAGGCACATAAACAGAAAGGAGCCAGGAGGCCCCTATGCTTTGGCCTGTAGCTATTCTCCAAACTCATTGTATGGATACATCCTGAAGGAGAGCAATCTTCAAAGACTGGGAAAGGCATTCTCTCTCTCTTTTTTTTTACTTCTTTTTTTGTTAGCTCCTGGGATTCAAGGAACACTCTGTCATAACACTAACTGAATACAAGCTTAAGAAACAGATACTTCATCATTTAAATTCCCATGATAACACAGTAAAATATCAAAATGTCTGGGTTTTAACAAAAGGTTACAAAAACATATAAAGAAACAGGAAGCCATGGCCCAGGTAAAGGAGAAGGTTAAAGGATTAGAAGCTATCAGTGAGGAAGACCAGACCTGGGACATACCAGGCAAAGATTTTTTTTATGGTCCTAAATTATGCTCAAAGAGCTAAAGGAAAACATGGACAAAGAACTAATGGAAATCAGGAAAACAATAGGTGAGCACAAAGAGAATATCAAAAGAGAGATGGAAATTATGGAAAGGAACCAAACAGAGCTGAAGACCACAGTAACAGAAATAAAAATTCCCTAGAGGTGTTCAACAGCAGATTGGAGCTAGCAGAAGAAAAGAACCAGTGAACTTGAACTTGAAGTTAAGTTAATTGAAATCATCCAGTCTGAGGAGCAGAAAGAAGAAAGAATGAACAACAGAGCCTGAGGAACCTGTGGGACACCATCCAGAGTACCAATATACACATTGTGGGAGTCCCAGAAGGGGAAGAAAGAGGGAAAGGGGCAGAAAGAATATTCAAAGAAATAATGGCTGAAAACTCCCCAAACTTAACAAAAGACATGAATATACACATCCAAGATGCTCAACAAATTCCAAACAAGATAAACCCAAATATACCCATACCATGATATATTATAATCAAATTGTCAAATGCCAAACAAAGATAAAGAATTCTGAAAGCCACAAGTGAGAAGCAACATGTCACGTACAAAGGAGCCTCAGTAAGATTAAATGTCAGTTTCTCATCAGAAACCATGGAGACAAGAAGGCAGTGGGATGATATATTTAAAATGCTGAAAGGAAAAACTACCACTCAAATATTTTATATCTGGCAAAACTTTCTTTCAAAAGTGAGAGCGAGAGTAAGACATTCCCAGATAAACAAAAGTTGAGGAAGTTCACCCATCACCACTAGACCAGCCCTATGAGAGATGCTAAAGAATGTTTGGCAGGTTGAAAAAAAAGGGACAATAGACACTAGATTGAAGTTGCATGAAGAAATAAAGATCTCTGGTGAGGGTAATGCCATGAATAAATATAAATGCTGATCCTATTATATTTTTGGTTTGTAATATTACTCTTTACTTCCTAAAGGATCTAAAAGGCAAAGGCATAAAGTGTAATGAAAAATTAGTGGTTTGGGGCTCATAGTGTATAAACATATACCCTGTGATAAGAACTGCATAAAGGTGGGGTGTCAGAAGATTATAGGGACAAAGTTTACTATTGAAGTCAAGTTGGTGTCAAAGCAAATGAGATTATTATAGATTTAGAATATTAAATTTAAGCCCCAATGTTAACTACAAAGAAAATATCAGAAAATACCCACACTCATAGAGACAGAAATTAGAGTACAGGTTGCCAGGGACAGGTGACAGGAAAAATAGGGAGTGTGACAGTTTGAGATTATTTTATGAATCCCAAAAAGAGAAAAGATTATGTTTGTAAACTAATCTATTCTTCTGGGTGTGATACCCTTTGATTATATTGGATTCAGTTGAAGGGCCCTTGATTAAATTACCTGTTAAGATTAGGGCTTTGATTTGACCACATCAGTAAGGCATGACTCAGGTTGAGTCCCTGCCTTGGTGGGCTGATATAAATGGACAGTCACTCAAGAAGACACACAGAGGAGAGAACTTTGTCATTTTGATCCTGGTATGTGACAGAAAGGAGAAGGCTCAAACAGCTAAAGTCCCAGAGAGAGATGGACAGTTTGCCTGATAGCTTACAGCTGACCTTGGGAAGAGAGCCGAGACTGATATAGGAAGTCCAGAGGGGAAGGTTGAAACCCGGCAAAGATTGCCCGCCATCTTGCTTCAACATGTGGCAGCGGACTGGTGAGAAAGCAACCTTGAATTGGACTCTTTATGGCCTTGTAACTGTAAGCTTTTACCCCAGATAAATACCCTTTATAAAAGCCAATAGATTTTTGGTACTTTGCATCAGCACCCCTTTTGGCAGAATAATACAGGGAGTTAGTGCATAATGGGTGTAGGGTTTCTGTTTGAGGAGATGGGAAAGTTTTGGTAATGCAGGGTGGTGAGGGTACTGCAACATTGCGAATGTAATTAATCCCACTGGATGGTATGCTTGGGAGTGATTCAAATGGGAAGGTTTATGTTGGATATATGTTCCCACAATTAAAAAAAAAAAAAAAAGGAGCAACTAAAGAGACAATGATAAATAAATGCAATATGTGACACTGGGCAGGATCTAATAAAGGAGGAGCAAAGACTCAAAAGGACACTAATGGTACAACTGAAAAAATTGGAATGTAGAGTGCAAGCTTTATATCAATGTTAAATTTCTTGAACTTGATAACTGCAATTAAGGCGGTTAAATAAGTGAGTCTCCTTATTCTTAGGAAATGTACATGGCAGTATTAAGTGTTCAAGAAGCATGATGAGTGCAACCGACTCTGAAGTGTTCAGAAAATGGATTGATACATAGATGGATAGATAAATAGACAGACTGATAGATAGATGGATAAATAGAATGATATGGCAATTGTGGAAAAACGTTGAATCAGTGGATCTGGCTGTCTGGGTGCCTGGGGGGGGGGATGTTGGAGTTCTCTGTATAGGGTTTGTCTTATATTTGTTAAGTTTGAAAGTATTTCAAAATTAAAAGTTGAAAAAAAAGTAGAATTTGGACTCAAAACTGATCTCACTTTATCTGCTTCTGTGGGCCACAAGCAGAATTGAAAATGCACTAATGTGGCCCAAGGGGAGGAATGAGGAATGACATATGAAGGAGGGAGTGAAAAGAGCAAATCGGTCCATTTCCCTACGGCATCTAAGAGGCATTTTCCTAGGCTGACAATCCAGCTTCCACTCTGAAACTAATTCCATTTCCAATCATGTAATCTCCATCGTGCTTCAACCTGGATTGATGTGGAGCCAAGGAGGCGCATTCCTCAAAGGCCGGGATAATATTGTCATATCCTCCACAGGTACTACCGCAGGCGCGCTTTACATTACCCAGCCAAGGCCTTAAAGATCCATGCATAATTGCTAGGCTGGCATCCTAAACCACATTAATAATAGCTAACTTTTTGACATTGTGAAAGCCTTTTGCAGTAGAGAATTTAAAACATACACAAAAATAGACATGAGCCCCTGAGTTCATGAAGAGCCACCGGAGGAGTTCATGAAGAACCACCTGTCTTCAACAATTATCAGCTCAGGACCAATCTTGTTTCACTTTAGCCCCCATACGCTTCTCCTTTTTCCATACGATTTTGAAGCAAATGCTGACTATCGTATCATTTCATCCAAAAATATTTCAGTAAGTTTTTCTGAAACAGAGGTTGGCAATCTCTGGCCCACGAGCCATCCTCCTGTTTGGTAAAATGGCTTATTGGAACACAGCTATGCCCATCCATTTATCTACACCATCCATTTATCTACTTCTACTGGCTCCTTTCGCAGACAGAGACCCTAGGGCTCACAGAGCCTAAAAGATTTACTATCCGGCCCTTTAAGAAAAAGTTTGCTCTCCCCTGCTCTAAAAGAGACTTTTTATACCATTAACACACCCAAAATGTTAACAATAATTTGACACCCAGTAACTTAAAATTGTTTACTACTTTGTCTTTTTAAATGTCTTCCTATTCGTTATCTCATTTGAATCCCGCAACAACTTTATGAAGTAGGGAGGGAAAACCTTAATATCATTTAAATTCCTTTTATATATAAGGAAATGGAAGCATAGAGAGTTTCAAAGTGATTTCGTTAAAGGCAGGCAATTAAAAAGACATTTGAATAGGATTCTGCCTCTGATACATTGGGGGAGGAGGGGGGCAAGGGGAAGCTTGAATTCTGCAGTATGTGAATGAGAAATTCCCTGTGTATTTCTCAACTGTTCTATTTCCAGGACATTTGACTTGAAGAATCTGACATGGGAATATGTATTTCAGACATGACTTGGAGTTAATTTAAGGTGAGCCTCCTTCAAGCAGTAAAATTAACAGAATTTTATATTGAATGAGAGATCCCATGGAAGCACTCTGAGTTTGAAGTGCCATAGCAGCGTCTGGAGAAAAATCTATGGATAAACCTGTTTCCTAGCCTCTTCCTTAGAAAAGAACGTGTTGTGTTATTTACAGGCCAGAGAAAAAGAATGAAATGTGAGGGGTGGATGTTTATTGTAGCTACAGTAGCACCCACATTCTGGGGGTACATCATAGCTTCTTTGTCCCATAAAGTAGGCTAGAAATAAAGAAAAGGCCAGGCTTTCTCATGAGAAGCCTGATGGCATTTTTATTAGTCTGCCCATGACTCCATCTTTGGGAAGAAAATCCAAGAGAGCTTTTAAAAGTGGGAAATAGTCTCAGAAAGTCTAATCATGCTTCAGAAACTATAAGAAGAATAGTTTCTATCTTTATATGACCTAAAACCCTCTATGCAATCCAAAGTCATTGCTGAAGTAGCTCTCAGATAAAAAGGAATCCTTGTTTACATTTATAAAATAGTTTTCTTTAAAGATATCTGAAATGATGTCCTAATTTAAAATGCTGTCCTAATTAATTAGGCAATGGAGTTTTTGAGGGCAGGGGCCATTGCTGGTTAATTTTTGGATTTCAAGGGCCTAGAACTGGGTCTGGCAGGGAGTGGCACTTTATATTAGTGGTGTTCAATGACTGCATAATGTCAGCATCATTACTTCTTTAGCTGTGAATGCTATCAGATTACAAGGGATCCATCTCCCCAGATACTAACTTTACAGTGGAGAAGCCTGGACGACATCACCTTAACCAAGGGATCAAGGTTAACATCAGCGCTGATCAGTCGTGTGAATTTCATGTACCTTGTGGTATGCCAGATAATGGTCCCCCAAAGAGCTCCAAGTCCTAATCCCTGGCACCTATGACTACGTTACCTTATATGGCAAAAGGGACTTTGCAGACATGATTAAGGCTCTCGAGATGAGGCTGTTTTCCTGAATTATTTGGGTGGGCCAGAGTACTCACAACAGTCCTTATAAAAGAGAGGCAGAGGGAGAAGTGATTAGAGAAGAGGAAAAGACAATGTAATGATGGAAGCAAAGATTGGAGTGATGCGGCCACACATCAAGGAATGGTGGCAGCCACCTGAAGCTAGAAGAGACAAGGGACGGGTTCTCTGCCAGAGCCTCCAAAAGGAACCAGCCCTGCTGCCACTTTGATTTTATTCCTGTAAGACCCATTTCAATCTGTTGACCTCCAGAGTTGTAATAGGATACATTTCTGTTGTTTTAAGCCACTATGTTTGTAGTAATTTGTTACATCAGTTGGAGGAGCTAATACCTACTCCCTGACACGATGACAAGGGCCCCTCACTTCTGTGATTTTCCTCCAGCAAAATCCATATCCCCACTCTAATCTTGAAAAGACATGGGCAAAGCCAAATTGAGGGATATTCTACCAAATACTGACCAGTACTCTTCAAAATTGTCAAGGTCACAAGAAACAGAAGAGTCTGAGAAACTGCCGCAGATAGAAGACTAATGAGTTCTGATGGCTAAATGCAATGCAGTATCTAGGATGGGACCTTGGAACAGAAAAAGGACAGTAGTCAAAAGACTGGTGAAATCTGAATAAAGTCTGTAGTTTAGCTATTAGTATTGTACCATTGTTAATTTCCTAAGTTGTACGATTTCTTCATTTGGAAGATGTTAACGATACAGGAAGTTGGGCAAAGGGTATAGTGGAACCCGCTGTACTACCTTTGCAATATTTCTGTGACTATAAAGTTATTTCAAAAGAAAATATTTCTAAAAAGGGCTCCATCCCAGCAACATGTCTTGTCAGACATCTGCTATTGGAAGTGTAAATCATGTAGAGATGTGTTTCAGGGAGTCTAGGGCTACAATGACCAGACTCTCCCAGGAGAGAGGAAGAAGCTGGAAAGAAAGATGGCTGAGGGTAGAGGGAAGGTGCCACTCTCAGTTGCCCTGGGTGCCACTGGATGGAAGTAATGCCCAAGACAATAAGCAAGGGGAAAATGTCCATTTTTTAAAAATGGATGACAAATAATGCCCATTGAATTGATTCGACTTGCCCAAACTCACTGAGCAGCTGAGGGTATGGATTACAAATCGTTTAAATTCCAGGTATATGGTGGCTGAACAAGGAAGTTCAGCTCATTTATAAAGTTAAAAAAAATACATGTATTTTATGCAGAAAGGAAACTTTAGTGTTACAGAATAACAAATGGATTTCAGTCTGCATGACTTTTCCAGATGTGGCCATTCTTTCCTCACATCCGGTCTGATCACTCAATGTTCAACTCAGGTTTATCACACCTGCTTTTTCTGGTCTTTCTTTTCTGTCTTCTTTTGTCTTTCTTGGTAGTTTTCCTTTCTCTTCTTCATCCTCTCCGTCCATTCTATTTACCAGGTGTCATCTATCGCTGCATAACAAATTACCATAAAACACTGGCTTAAAACCACGAATATTTATTTCACAGCTTCTGTGCGTCAGGAATTTGAGTGTGGCTTGGCTGTGTGGTTCTGGCTCAGAGTCTCTTGAGGTTGTGGTTACGATGTCAGCTAGGGCTGAAGTCACCTGAAGGCTTGATTGGGGCTAGAGGATCTGCTTCCATGATGACTCTCACCACAAGGACCTCTCCATAGGGCTGCTTGAGTGTCCTCACAATATGGCAGCTGGCTTCCTCCAGAGCATATGATGCAAGAAAGAGCACAAGGAGGAAGCGGCAATGCCCTTTATCATCTAGTTTTGGAAGTTACACACTGTCAGTGCTGCCACATTCTATTTGTTAGAAGTGAATCACTAGGTGCAGCCCACAGCCAAGGGGAGTGAAATTAATCACCACCTTGTGAAGGAAAGAGTACAAAGAACTGGTGAATGTATTTTAATACTACCGAATCAGGTGTTCTCTTAGCCTCGGGTCTCAGTGAGAATTTGATCTTTCAACCTAGACTTTCTCTGGGCACCTACATTTACTTATGCAACCTCATGTGGCTCAAAACAAAACCTGACTCTTTCTTTTCTAAGGACCCCCACCCCCACCCATTTCTCTCCTATGTTTCCAAGCCCCATGAAAAGTCACAGAATGTTGAGAAAAGAAAAGAGAACTTGAAATGATCCCAGCATTAGAGGGTCTGGATATAGTAATGTGCGTCTTTTGTTCCTGCTTCGGCACTAAAATTTGACATCTCTGATTCTTCTCAAGCAAGGGTTACTGCCTTCTTTCCAGCAGCTTCTCCGTGGTGTTGTCAGAGATCTAATATTGCTGTTCACCATATGACTTTCTCCTCAAAGCCTAACTTCACTTGATTCTTGGGCCAGTCTTTCATATAGCAAACTCAATATGCCTAGAACCAGACCCTGCATTTCCATCCAGAGTGACTTCCCTCTTGCCCTTGCTCTCCAAGTCATGAATCTTAAAAAAAAAAAAAGAAAGAAAGAAAAGAAAAAGGAAAAAAACCACCACTTCGGGCTTCTGCATTGCTTGAATCATTTGTAATGGGATTCTTGCCCCTATACTGTGGCAAAACAGCTACCTGCTGTGTAATCTGGGACAATTCCAAGCCATTATCAGGGAAATCAAAAAGCCTCAGTTCAGTGGTTCTCAGTTCAGCTTTGTGTTGGCACAGTTACTGGTTCCATTCTGAATTGGAGACTCCAGTTACCCAACTCTTCCCAGTTCCTGCCTTCATTTCTTAACCTTTGCTGTGGATCCCCCTAATCCCTAGATGGGCACAGCCTACTCCACTGTGCCTCTGAATCCCTGGGGATCTTGTTCAAATGCAGATACTGATTCAGGAGGTCTGGGGAGGGGCCTGAGATCTCCATTTCTAAGGAGCTCTCAGATGACATCCATGCTGTGGCTTCAAGGACAACACTTTGGGTAGCAAGAGCCCAAATTAACCATCTCCTAAATGTGCTTCCTTGCTCTCTCTCTCTCCTTCCACAGAAGGGAAGCCCAAGTATTGTCACGACATCATGGTATTCTCTGGATCTCATACTGCCTGCTTCATTGCTCCTCAGCATAGCGGAGCCCTGGAACCCCCGCGGAGCTCATGAAAAAGACCGATTCTTGGGTTCTATCCCTGGAAAGTCTCATTCAGCACGTTTGGGATAGGGCCTAAGAATCTGTATTTTTAAGAAGCACCCCAGGCAATCTTGATGATTTTTTTCAAGGACCGGAGTCTTAAAGGCTAAACTCCAGCCTGAAACTTTGAAAGCAAAGTCTACCCCAGCCGATCCAATCTCCTTTCTTTTTCATTTATTGCTCGCCTCCAAACCTTCATTCCAGGCAGACTGGTATACTTGCTGTCTCTCAAACAGACTTAGCACTCTGGTTCATGTGATTTCCACCTACAAATTCTACCCACTCTATAATTAATGTATCTTGTCTGTGCATGTGCATTGTTGCTCTGTCAAGAATGCAAGCCACTGGAAAACACGGTAGCTTGTACATAGCTGGTGTGGAGAGACAAAGCCTCTTTGGTCCTGTCAAATCCACCCATCCTCCCAGGCAGTCTCTTCGGTCCTGACATCTCTGTGGTCCTCCCTTTGGTCCTGACAAATCCACCCCATCTTCCCAAATTCTACCAAGTCACTGCCCCCCTCATATTCAAGACCCACAGAAAATCCACTTTTCTGGAAGAAATAAATGTGGAAGAAATAGATGTAGATGTGACATCCCTGCCCCGACATTTAAGAAAGGATGCTGAGTCACACTCCAATTCTATTCAGAAACGGGAGTCCCTGAGGACAGGGACTTTGTATTATATTTGTTCCATGTCATTTTTCAGAAGTCACCATTAAATGAAAAGCTTAACAAATGTGTGAGTCTGTTTGGGGCTCTGCCGAAGGTGACACATAATGGTAAGAACAGAAAGACTCATTATACTTAATTAGCTGAAATGACATCAGAACTCCCTAATTGGCTTTTATTTTATTTTTAAACTTTATTTTTAGGGAAGTTTTAGCTTTACATTTACAGAAAAATTACATGGGAAGTATAGGGAATCCCCATATAACCTGCCTCCAGCACCCACACACATAATTACCCCTATTATTGACATCTTAGATTAGTGAGGTACATTTGTTACAGTTGATGAGCCAATGTCGAAGCATTGCTGCTGACCATGGTTTATAGTTTACATTACGGTTTACACTTTGTGCTGTACAGTTTCACAGGCCTTGACAAATGCATAATGTCATGCTTTTCAAAGCATCCTTGATCCCAGAAAATATTAGGTATCGAACCTCAATATACCTTCACTCCTAAAATACCATTAGAACATTCTGTATTGCTGTGAAACAATTAATGCTAACACCAGCCATGAGAAATCGATATCTATCAGCATCAGCTTAACTTACATGAGAAGAAACACTAATGGCCTGGTTGGGTTTAAGATGTGAGGTTGACTCAACACACAGGGGTAACTAAGGAAATAAAGGGAAACACCATCCAGGAGTCCTCTTTGTGAACCAAAAATATGCCCACTAGACCAAACTTCTTAGAAAGAATACCAGATCTGTCACAATCTTACCCCACCCTGCCTCTAGCTGCATCTCACATGACTCTTTCTCCTCTCACCTTCCTATCACGCTTCTGGACGATCTTTCTGGACTTCTAGCTGTCTCCCTGCTCAATATCATGCTCTTTCTTTTATGCCTCTATGCTTTGCACATGCGGTTTTCTCTGTTCTAAAGGTCCTGCCAAACTCTTAGTCATCCTTTAAGATCAAATATCACCTCCTCTGGAGACAAGGCTTTCATTCTAGTGAGGGGCTGTGGTCTAAAGAGTTCGACCATATCTTCGTGTTATTTTTCTCAGGCTCCTGTACAGTCAGTGCCTGGCAACTGGTGGATGTTCAATAAAGGTCTTTCAAGTGCATGGAGAATTTGCTTATTCACTCGTATGAGTAGAATCCCTTGCCTATTGATCCTAGGTCAATCACTCCTCTGATCTTACTGGGCTTTTCCAGAGTAATCTTTTCACCCTGAGTCCCAGTAAAAATAATAACAACAACAGCAACAATAATAAAAATAAAATAATGATAATTGTAATAGCAGCTATGGTAGATTGAGTTATGTACCCCAAGGGAAAAATATGATCTTAATCTTAATCCCATTCCTGTGGGTATGAACCCATTGTAAATAGGACCTTTTTTTAGTTAGAGTGTGGCCAACTGAATCAGGATGAGCCATAATCCTAATGCTGGAGAATATTAAGAGACAGCCGGGGGGTCGGATGTGGCTCAACTGGTTGGGTGTCCCTCTCCCATATGGAGGGACCAGGGTTCGATCCCTGGGACCTCCTGGTAAAAAAAAAAAAAAAAAAGACAGCCATGGGGAGGAGCTAGAAGCCAGAAGTCAGTGGGAAGAGAAAGGAGAAGACATGGCAATGTGATGAGAAAGCCAAGGAACCCAAGGATTAGCAGCCCACCAGAACATTATCAACCCCAGAAGGAAGCAAGCTTCCAGCTTCTGAAATCATGAGCCAGTAAATTCCCATTATTTAAGCTAAAACTAGTGTGTGGTATTTGTCATAGTGGCCTGGGAAACTAAGACAGCTGCTAATATTAATTGAGCATATACTGTGTGCCAAGTACTATACAATGTCTTGGCATGGATCATTTCACTGAACTTCATAACATTATCCCCACATTACAGATGAGGAAACTGAAGCTAAAGACACTAAGTAACTTGTCCAAGGTCTCATTAGTATTAAATGAGGGAGCCAGAATTAAGGCACAGACATATACCATGTCATTAAGCTATACTGCTGGGAACTAAGGAACACTGCTAGGCTCATGGTTATCAATTCCTTCCTGGTGATACTGATCTCTGCTGTGAAACTCCTCCCCCTCCTGGGCCTGCAGCATCAGACTCCCCACTGCTGACTGAGGGGAGCACAGCCCTTTGCATTTATGGAAGGAAGATGGCAGTGCCTCAATGTTGTAGCCTGCCACTTGACATTTCCATGACAACACACTTTGAGGCTTTCTTGGTGGTCCCTGGCATGGTGATAAGTGCAAGCTTCTTTCTTCCTTCCAGATTCTGAAACACCAGCCCTTCATTAGCAATGCCTGTTAGTACCTAGCTTCCGTGATGTAAATGAAGAAGAGCTGATGCTACATAAGTTTTGAGGATACACCTTTGCAATGTATTTATGATGATACGTTGTTGGCTAAAAGTCTCAGCCATTTCTAATGGTCCTCCCTCAATGCAGCCTTTCCTGAAACCCTCTCACCTATAAATTATTTCTTTTCATCCCCTGATTCCTTGATATTCTCTCTGCGCCTCTTTTATAATTCTTTCATTCTCACTTAGGACTTAAGAGGGATTTTCACATGTGATAAGCATCAATAAAAAAATCATAATTAGCTGCATCAAAATGCCAATTGGTGTAATTTTTAGATCAGATGAGAAAAGGCCCCATTTTTCTGGAAAAGACTATTGATCTCTGAGAGTTAAGAATACAGCTGGATGCGAATATTCTCACTGTCCTGATTCTGTGATAATCAGGGTAAGCTAAATATTCGCTATATTAGAAACCATGCATATGTCCCCAGACCTAGTTTTTCTCCCTAGATCTGGTTTTTAGAATGCTGTTGATAAACCAAGCCTGATTTATTATATGACCATCCTGTATGGGAAAAGACTGTAACTCTAGGTATCTCTGGTCAACCTTAAGAGATATAGCAGGGGGCTATATCTGGTTGGCGTCCATCTCCCATATGGAGGGACCTGGGTTCGATCCCCGGGACCTCCTGGTAAAAATTTAAAAAATATATAGAAGGTGCGTGGGCCGCCAGGCCCTGTGCGCGGGCGCACCACCAGTTCCCGCGAGCCACACAGCAAGATGATGACATAATAGGAGAGTGACACAAGGGAGAGGCAAGATGAGACGCACCGAAAAACCAGCAACTAAGGTTGCGCGGGCAGGATGCCTCTCTCCTACATCAGAGATTCCAAGGATTGAATCCCAGTGAAGACAGGAGGAGAAGGATGAGAAGAGAGGGCAGAAAATGGACACAGAGTTGCCCAGCGAATGGACATAGAAACAGCACAAACGGGGGGGGGAGGGGGAAGGGGTGTAAAAATGGATAAAAGTAAATAAATAAATAAATCCTTAAAAAAAAAAAAAAAAAGAATACAGCTGGTACTTGATTTTATTTCTCCCTGGGAAAAGGGACAGGAATGGCTTGGCAAATCTACAGGAAAGGACATGTATGTGTTCTGCTTCTGGTTTTTCCAGATGTCAGTTGCTGAAGAGTCCTCTGCAAATGTTTCTCAGTAGCAATCCCCATTCAAAGAGGCAGGGGACAAGGCTGGATGGGACAGCTTTCTCATGCACACCTGGTACCCATGTGTGCATTTAATTCAGAGACAGACCTCATTTTATAGCATTCTGAACATTTCATTCTACCGAACTGGAAAAGATGAGATAATGGGATGTAGGTCCCATCTGGATTCATGGGAATAAGATCAGAAAGATTTCCAGTGCTTGTGCAGAGGCTAGCAACATTTGTTAAATACCTACGATAGGCTCTGCATGCTTAAATGAGAAGCCAAACTTATGATAAGCCACATAGGAGCCACAGTCTGCTGGTGGATTCTCACCGGGGGGACAGCAGGCAGCTGGGCAGTGATTGAAGTGTCCAGCAGGGGGCTGGCATTCTCTGTCTGTTAAGTAGCCCTGCTTCCTCTTCAGAGCCGCAGCTCAGTCGAGCTGCCGTTCGCTGGTAAAGCCGGTGACGTGCAAACCCTCCTGCCTATAGGATTTCAGGCTTTCTCAGTGCAGTTTTTTTCTACCCACTTTAAACCTTAAGGTTCTAAACATCAGGGAAGACAGGAAATACATGTGAAAACAGCAGGTCAAAAGTTCTCAGTACACTGCAACCAGGGACTCCGACAAGAATGGAGGTAGAAAGAGCTGCTGCAGAGTGGGTTTAATTCTAAGGCTTTTTTTTTTTTTTTTTGGTGGACTTTTTGTTGTTAACTTACTGAATTTAGAGATGTAGTGCCCTGGCCAGGCGAAGACCAGAGCAACTCCACAATCAAAATAGTGACAGACAGTTTTGAATGCCATAGTATGTGTATACTCGGCATCTTTTCCTTAAAGAAGATAAAGAGCCCAGCAGAGATCACATCCTCATCTTCACCCCATTGCAAAATCAAAACATTAAGAAACAGCATCTAAGGGCCCTCTTAGGTGGGAAAGAACCCAGAGGATGGCTCTAAATGATTGTTTCCTTCTGAACTTGGCAGTGGACCGTTTCTGCAATGCCTCCAACCACAGTGCGGATATCTCCGGCAATGAGGACTGGTTCCACCCTGGGATCCTTTATGCCATCCCTGCAATCTATGGGGTTATCATTCTGATAGGCCTTGTGGGCAACATCACCCTGATCAAGATCTTCTGCACGGTCAAGTCCATGCGCAACGTGCCCAACCTGTTCATCTCCAGCCTGGCTTTGGGGGACCTGCTCCTCCTGGTAACATGTGCTCCTGTGGACGCCAGCAGGTACCTGGCCGACCGGTGGCTGTTTGGCAGGGTCGGCTGCAAAGTGATCCCCTTCATACAGCTTACCTCCGTCGGGGTGTCTGTCTTCACGCTCACGGCTCTCTCGGCAGACAGGTAGGTACTGGCTGAAAGTCAAGTTCTCTCTGAGGGTGCTAGATGCTTCCCTAACTAGCTACCCCTACGGCGTTGTGACAGGTGGAGTTTGCACAAAGGGAAGTTTTACTCAAAACCAGATTCCCTTCCAGGCGTGGCTTTGTTCTGGGGATTACTTCTTGAGTTTCACCTGTTAGTTTCAGAACGAAAAGTGAGTGAATGGCAAGGAGACCAATCTATTTAGCATCTCCTCTTCCTAACTTCTTCCTCCCTGCAAAATTTATTGACCTGTGTGAAAAACAATCACACCCAATAGAGTTTAAACCTCACACAAATGTTTCTTAGAAGCCATTCCAAATCTCGAGAGAGCAGTAAAGTCCCACTTCATTCCTTCTTCAAAATATTCTTTCAGAAAGAATCAAGAGGAGAAAATAAGCTGCATTTCTTTGATATTCTCTATCTTTGGGCAGTCTAACTTTTCTAACAGATGCTTTTGTATTTGGCTCTCTGTGACTGAAACTGTGATGACGTTTCTAAGTATCTCTTAAATGAAGTCGAGGAATATTTAGAATTTTGCTGTTGTTGGAGAAAGTTCTACTCAAGGTCATTTCTAATTTTAATAACTTTATTGAAGTACTTCCATATACAATGCTTTGGATTTAATTGGGGGTGGGGGTTTCTGTAACAGTGTTTAATTCTGGAAAATATACATATTTGTGGACTCTGTTTTTTACATGAACTAATTGCTTAAAAAGTCACATTTATTCATTCTTAAACATTCATATTCATTCTTTCAACATTTGCCAAGCCTCTTTCATATAGAAAACACTTGCTTGAACTAACCAGCCAGGAAATATCTGCAGGTTGCTCACACAAATTACCAAATGTATTTTACGTACTTCCTGGCTCTAGAAATTGGAAACAGTAATGAATAGACTCTCAGACTCAGCATACACCACATGGTCAAATTAGGAAGAACTGATACAATGAACCAGAGATTACAAAATTTTGCCTTGAAATGAACTATATGTTATGCTGTTAAAGATATATAAGAATTCAAGGGTGTACCAGAGAAGTCATAGAAGCAGCTCTTGCAAGTTTAGATTCTGATGAAAATGCCCCACATTTTAATACACAAAGTGCTGGATTCTCGTTTTGTAGAGGAACAAACAGTCCCCAGGTGATATGGCTTTGTTGAGTATTGGACAAATAAAGATAGCGTTATCAGTATTTGAAGACGTGTTTATACTTAGCTGCCTGGAGTACACTACTCAGCACACGGGACATTTTCAGCGATTGAATCGAGGTTTGCACATCCTACTGACTCGACAGGGTTTTCTCCATTCCTTCCCCTTGCAGTCAGCTTGCTCTCACCCCTGCGCGTTTGCCCACGAGGTACTACTGGCCCCAGCCACTTTGGCGTGCTGAGACAGGGCAGGAGAACTCCTTTGGAGCTGGCAGAGGTCTGTGGCTCCTTACCACTGGCCGAGGGCACTTTAGGATGAGGGTAATTTCCTTGATGGGAAGGTTTTGGTTTCCAGGTTGGCGGGCGCAGTGGTGCAGATGGTGTTTACTGTCTTCTTGGAGAGGAAAGGGAGGGAGTGGCATGTAAAGATGCAGCTGCAGGGAACTCAAAGCAGACCAGCTTCGCCATCCGCAAAAAAGGAAGGTTCTTTCAAAGGTCGATTGCACCCTTTGACAACATCACTGTGCTCTCAGTAAGTTATATACTTACTGCCTGTCCTTGCCAAGTTCAGAAATTATGAAGCCCTCCTATATAACTAATTTTTTTGTGCTAAGCCTCAAAAAGCAAATGAATCACCTGACTTACAGGTAGTACATCTGTTACATTTCAACAAGAAGAACAGGTATCGAGCTATTTGAATAAGACTGTACTTTTCTATTTATCCCTTTTCTAAAGCTAGTGGATTCTTATAACAACCTCATGAAGTTGGCAGAGCAAATGTATTCTTACACCTATATTTTTTTCTTTTAAAGAAGGTATAAGTTATATACAGTAAACTGAACAAGTGGACAACTCAGTATATTTTCACAGTATGTATATAAACCAACATATCCACCACCCAGATGGACAATGCAACACTTCCAGCACTCCAGAGTTTCTCTTATGCCCCTTGCCAATTGCTATGCCCCAGGAGAGGCAATCACTGTTCGGATTTCAATCACCATAGATTCTTTTTGCCAGGACTTTTATATCATATAAATGGAATCATTTAGCCAGCAATCCTTTGTGTATGTCTTCTTGTGCTCATCATTATGTCTTTGCTAGTCATCCATGCCAATAAATTGTTCTCTTTATTGCTGTGTAGTGTTCCACTGGATGAATATGTCTGCATTTCTTTGTCCATTCTGGTAATGATGGACATGGGTTGTTTACAGCTTGGGGCTATTAATAACTTTCTCTGAATATTCTCATTCATGCCTTCTGTGGGACATCAGTGTTCATTCCCTGAGAGTGGGATTGCTGGGTCATAGAGGGGCATCTATTTAGTGAATGGTATCAAAGTGGTAGCACCAATTTCCATTCCTTTGTAATGTATGAGAGTTCCAGTTTTTCCACATCTTCACCAATATTTGATATTGCCATTAGGTTTCATTTTAGCTGTTTCAGTAGGTATGTGGGTTTTTTTTTTTAATTTTTTGAAGTATATCATTCATACATGAACATACATAAACAATAAGTGTATAGCAATAGTTGTGAACTTACAAAACAAACATACAGAACCTCATACAGGGCTCTCATACCTCACCTACCAACAATACCTTGCATTGTTGTGAAACATTTTTAACGATTAAGGAGCATCCTCAAAATATTACTGCTAACCAGAGTATTTTCCCCCAACCCACCCTATTATTATTTTTTTTATATCATTTATACATGAATGTACGTAAACAATAAGTGTATAGTAAAAGTGAACTTACAAAGCAAACATTCATAACATCATACAGGGGTCCCATACATCAACCCTCCACCAACACCTTGCTCTGTCGTGAGACATTTCTTACAAATTATGAAAGATATTGTCAAAATCTTACTACTAATTATAGTCCTTATCTTACCCTATTATTATTTTTTAAATATATTTTTATGACAGAAGTTGTAAACTTACAAAACAATCATGCACATGTGCAGAATTCCCAAACAACACCCCTCTATCAACACACCACACTGTGGTGGAACATTTGTTATAGATTATGAGATAATATCATCCAATTATTACCAGGTCCACAGCATACATTTGGCACACATTTTCCATACTCCCCCATTATCAACACAGTACATCTTTGGCATAGGTGCAAGAATATTACATTATTACTGTTAACCACAGTCCATAGGTCACTCCAGTTGTATTTTTCCCATGCTTCTCCACATTCTCACCACCCTGCAATAGTGATGTACATCTGCTCTAGCTCACAAAGGACACTCTTGCATCTGTACCATCAACCACAATTCTCATCCACCTCTGGGTTTACTGTGCTATTCAGTCCCTAGATTATTCTCTAGCTTTCTGTCAATTGGCATTTACATCCCTAGACTACTATTTTCAGCCACATCCCCATTTATAAACCAGCTGTTACTATAATGTGTTACCATAAACTCTGTACATGTCTACACTTTTACAGTAAAGTTAATTAAAACTTCCACATACATTAAACATCAGTAGTCCATCTCAGTCCTTCTCTTATCTCCTTTAAGAATCCACCACCTACTACCAGGTCTTGAAGATATTTTCCTACATTTTCTTCTAGAAGCTTTATGGTTCTTGCTTTTATATTTAGGTTTTTTATTCATTTTGAGTTAATTTTTGTATAAGGTATGAGATAGGGTTTCTCTTTCCTTCTTTTGCTATAGATATCCAGTTTTTTCAGCACCATTTGTTGAATGGACTGTTCTGCCCGAGTTGGGTGGGTTTGACAGGCTAGTCAAAAATCACTTGACCATAGATGTGAGGGTCTGTGTTTTAACCATAAATTTGGTTCCATTGGTCTATGTGTCTGTCTTTATGCCAGTACCATGCTGTTTTTCACCACTGTAGCTAGGTAATATGACTTAAAGTCTGGAAATGAGAGTCCTCCAACTTCACTTTTCCTTTTTAAGATGTTTCTGGCTATTCAGGACCCCTTACCCTTCCAAATGAATTTGATAATCATGTTTTCCATTTATTTTTAAAATGCTGGTAGAATTTTTATTGGGATTGCATTGAATCTGTACAGCAATTTGAGTAGAATTGACATCTTAATGATATTTAGTCTTCCAATCCGTGAGCATGGAATGTTCTTCCAATTGTTTAGGTCTTTTTAAAATTTCTTTAAACAATGAGTTGTAGTTTTCTGAATACAAGTGCTTTACATCATTGGTTAAGTTTATTTCTGAATATTTGGGTTTTATCTGCCATATTTTATTTTCACCACTCTTTTGACACTTTTAGTTACTTTTATTGGTATTATCTTCATTTCTAGACTCTCTTCCAGGCCTCTCTCTCCTGTCTTTTCTTTTCAGGCTGTAGCACACCCTTTAGTGTTTCCTGCAAAGCAGGTCTCTTGGTTACAAACTCTCTCAGTTTCTGTTTATCTGTGAATATTCTAAACTTGCCCTCATTTTTGAAAGACAATCTTGCCGGATATAAGATTTTTGGCTGGAAGTTTTTCTCTTGCAGTATCCTAAATATATCATACCACTGTCTTCTTGCCTCCATGGTTTCTGGTGAGAAATCAGCACTTAATCTTATTAGGTATCTCTTATATGTTATGCATTGCTTTTCTTTTGCTGCTCTCAGAATTCTCTCTATCTTTGGCATTTAACGTTCTCATTAGTATGTGTCTTGGAGTTGGTCTATTCTGATTTTTTTGGATGGGAGTACGTCG
The DNA here is from genome assembly GCA_026826555.1 of Tolypeutes matacus. Taxonomy (NCBI): domain Eukaryota; kingdom Metazoa; phylum Chordata; class Mammalia; order Cingulata; family Chlamyphoridae; genus Tolypeutes; species Tolypeutes matacus. Next base: position 185,283 of record JAKSZT010023082.1, read on the forward strand.
TACTTCTTGGACATGGATATCTATGTCCTTCATTAGGGTTGGGAAATTTTCTAACATTATTTCTTCAAATATTCTTTCTGCCCCTTTTCCCTTCTCTTCTCCTTCTGGGACACCCATAGCATGCATGTTTGCACATCTCTTGCTGTCATTTAGTTCCCTGAGAACTTGTTCAAGTTTTTCCAGTCTTTTCTTCATCTGCTCTTTTATATGCTCACTTTCAGAGGCCATTTCTTTAAGATCACCAATCCTTTCTTCTGCCTCCTCAAATCTGCTATTATATGATACCAGTGTATTTTTTTTTCCATTTATTGCACCTTTCATTCTCATAAGATCTGCTATTGTTCTGTGCATGCTTTCAAATTCTTCTTTGAGCTCATCCAATGTCTTCTTAATATCCTTAATTTCTTTAGCCATGTCATTGAATTTGTTAAGGAGATTTGTTTGAACATCTATGATTAGTTGTCTCAACTCCTTTATGTCATCTGGAGGCTTATCTTGCTCCTTTAACTGGGCCATATCTTCTTGTTTCTTGGTGTGGATTGTAATTTTAGTTGGTGTCTTGGCATTTGGCTTACTAGAGTATTTATTCTGGGTGCAGTTTTTCTCTTTAGTTTAGGGCTTCCTGCCCTTTCTCCCTTGCTGGTCGTGTAGTAGGAGCCAAGGATGTAGTTGGTGCTATAAGCTGTGGAGGCTCAAGCTGCCCTCATTGCTACAAGGACCAATGAAGCTTCTCCCAACTTTCTCCTTTGCCAGGGGTAGAGACAGAGCCACATCTGTGTGGAATAATCCAACTCATGCAGGCCTAGACTGTAGTTGCCCAGAGGGATTGATGAAGCTTCATGCCCCTTTCTCCCCGCCTACGATGGGGATGGAGCTGCAGGTGTGGGTAGCAATCTATGCAGTGCAGGTCCAAGATGACCACAGTTGCCCTGGTAGACTTCCGATTATTCAGTCTGTGCCAGCTAAATGTACCTGCAGTTACCTGGATGGGCTGGTGCAGGGCCTGCCTGCTTCCTCCCTGCTAGAGGTGGGGCTGAAGCCTGGGCTAGGGCTGCAGGCAAATCTGGGTGAAAGAAACTGGTCTCTACCTCACTGATTTTCACTCAGCCTGGCTTCCTCTCATGCTGGGGGTGGAGTCAGAATGGCGGCTACTGGCCTCCTTCTGACTTAGCCAGGTTTAAACTTTAGCTGTTGTTAGGGTTATACTTTAGCCCGCCGAATTTACTAATCAGTAGCTGACATCGGTGGCCACCCGTCTCTTCCTCCCCTGTTTTTGGGAAATGGAGCTTCCAGTTCCTATCACAGAATAGCTCCTGGGGTGGCTTCTGCTGCCAGAGTAGGATGATCACCGGCCTCCGCGGCGTGGCCTGTAGTTTCCGGGAGAGGCTGGGGCAGCTCCCCCAGCTTCCTCCCTGCCCGAGGTGGGCCTGGGGCTTAGGCTGGAGCTGCAAGCTGATCTGGATGGAAAGAAGCCGGTCCCTGCCAGCACTGTGGTTTTCACTCAGCCCCGCTTCCCCTCGAGTCAGGTGAGGAGTTAGAATGGCAGCCACTGGCCTCCTTCTGACTTGGACAGGCTCAAACTTTAGCTGTTCTTAGGATTACACTTTAGCCCGCCGAATTTACTAATCAGTAGCTGAACTTGGTGCCCAACCGTCTCCTCTTCCTCCATTTTTGGGAAGTGGAGCTTCCAATTTCAGCTGCGGAACAGCTCCCGAGGAGGCTTGTGCCTCCCATGGAGAATGGGCACCGGCCTCCGGGGCGTGGAGGGCTCTACTCAGGCATCTTCTCTGCACATGGGCGTCTCATCCTTCCATTCTTTCAAGGATGCTGCAGGATGCTCTTCTGGTCTCCTGGAGTCCCCAAACAAGTGCTCTAGATAGTTCTGGGTGATCACCAACTGCCCCGTAGCAGGAACTGATTCTCAGAGTGCTTTACTCTGCCACGCTCTTGCTGGTTGTCCGGTAGGTATGTGTTTTTAAAGTCTGTTTCTCGGGAAGCGGCTGTGGCTCAATCAGTGGGGCTCCCGTTTACCATATGGGAGGCCCCGGGTTCGGTTCCCGGGGCCTCCTGGTGAAGGCAAGCCCGCCCGCACGGCGTGGTTGGCTGACCCAGCGAGCACAAGCAGCAAGGGGGGGATAAATGAATAAATAAATAAAATCTTAAAAAAATAAAAATAAAAAAATAAAGTCTGTTTCTCAGCGAGGAAGTGAAGCTCTGAGAAGTTAAATGACTTCCCCTAGGTCACATGGTTAAAAAGTGATTGAATCTAGATTAGGATCTAGGATAGGGATCAGCCAACTTCTTCTGTACAGGGCTAGACGGTAAATATTTAACCTTTGCGGGCACTACCGTCTTTGGTGCAGCCTCTCAAATCTGCTGTTGTAGTGAGAGCAGACGAAATGAATGGGTGTGGCTTGCTGCCCATAAAGATTATTTACAAAAAACAGGTAGCCACAGAATTTGGCCCCCGGACCCAGAGTTTGCTGACCCCTGATCCAGAATTTTGATTCCTGGTCCAGGGCTCTTTCTATGAGGCTCTGCTGTGTTTTGCTTTATCTGTTACCATTGAAGCCATTACAAAGCAGTGACAAAATGATTTCCGCCTCAGTGAAGAGTTTAAGCCTGAAGTCCGATGGCTTATCTGTATTATCTTAATACTTCCGGTTGGCTGTGTTGAAAGAAACCTAGCTGTGCTTTCCATAAAGAGAGTGAAATCCATAGCATAGGTGAAGGTTTAGATAGAGACCCACCTTATGCTGAACAGAAACAATGATTCCAAGATGGGCTCCGAAGAAACTGATTACGGCCAGGAGTCCAGGCACAGACTTGCAGTTTTTTGATGTTCCGATGCCCTACTCTGGGAATTTTGTCTTGGAAGGGTTACTATATTCTTAAAAGTGCTTCACTTCCACCCCAAACTGATACCACGAGGCACAGGACAGACACAGTCCCTGTTCCTTGGACACAGGGTGCAATCTTTATGATGGGGGGAGGGGTAGTAGTGGGTTATTCAGAGTTAGGGTGACCAGCATGTCCCTGTTTGCCTGGCACTTTCCTTGTTTTACCACTGAAAGTCTCTTGTCCTGGGAAACCCCTCACTCCCAGAAAAACTGGGAGGACCCCCTAACTGGTTGATTTGGGGGGGTGCTTTTAAACAAACATCATTTGGCAGATCCAATTAAGGTTCAAGTCAGTGTTTGATAGTTTACCCAGATGTCTCATATGAGCCTAAATTAGAGACATCCTACTAGGTACCTTAAGTGACACACTTTACAGGTTAACACATCCATTATCATGCCCTTGGAATAATCTATTTGATAGTCCCATTTCCCTATCCTTTCATTGCATCAAATTGGAACCAATCATTACAGTTTTGTATCAACATCCCATTCTTGGAGAGCAGCAAGGTATAAATAAATAAATGCTCTAGGATTTTTTTCCTTCTCTAATAATTTCATGTTAGGTTTTTCATCTCTTGGGCAAAACTAAAGGAAATTCTCATAGAAATAGTCAGCAGGATTCTCTTTCTTTCTTTCTTTCTTTCTTTCTTTCTTTCTTTCCTTTTCTTTCTTTCCTTTTCTTTCTTTCTTTCTTTCTTTCTTTCTTTCTTTCTTTCTTTCTTTCTTTCTTTCTTTCTTTCTTTCTTTCTTTCTTTCTTTCTTTCCTTTCTTTCTTTCTTTCTTTTCTTTTTTTCTCCTCCCTCCCTTCCTTCCTTCCTCCCTCCCTCCCTCCCTTCCTTCCTTCCTTCCTTCTTTCCATCCTTCCTTCCTTCTTTCCTTTCCAGCGCTGAAGAACTCACCATAGTTCAAAGGTTGTAATTTATGGGCTTGCAGACATGTTTGTCATTGTTGTTTGTTTCTTTTTGCACATATAGTACATTTAAAATTTTTTTTGCCAACATTTACCTATTAGAAGATTTCACATAAAAATTCAGATTGTGGCTTCTTTTGAAAAATTGGACTTCCACTCCACATGAGTGTGGTTGTCAATCCCCTCCAGCCAGGCCATGTCATCTCCAATCCTCCACACTTGGTTGAGGCCCCCATCACACCTTCATGCCATCTGCCTAGCATTAGAGTTTGCAGCCCTGCTCTAATGTGATCTGTAATCTGGTAAGCATGAAATGCTTGATAGCTTTGGTGTTTCCTACTAGGACATTGAGTCCCTGCCCCATTGGTGGGCGGGGACTCACAGAGAAAATGACATGGAACAGGAAGAATTTAGAGTTTTGATCCTAGAGCCCTGGAAGTAAATACACAGAGAAGCAGACACGTGAGGAAGGAGAGAAGGCTCCATTAGACACAGCAGAGGCCCCAGGAAGAGAGACAAGCCGTTCGCCTGAGAGTCTACAGCTGACCTTGTGGAGAGAGCAAAGCAGCTGAGCCCAGAGAGGACCAAGCCTCTGGAAGAGAGGAACCCAGGAAGCCTGAACCCTGGCAGACGTCAGCAGCCATCTTGCTCCAACACATGGCAACAGACTTTGGTGAGGGAAGTAACTTATGCTTTATGGCCTGGTAACTGTAAGCTTCTACCCCAAATAAATACCCTTTATAAAAGCCAACAGATTTCTGGTATTTTGCATCAGCACCCCTTTGGCTGACTAATACAAGGTGGCATGTGATAGAAGGGTGAACCAGAAGACCTTCCTCCCAGACTATGATCATCAGAACCATCAGGGGGCTTTAAAAAGACATAGATTCCTAGGACCTATTTTAAATATGATGACCCAGGGTTTCTGTGGAGTTAGTGGGGGTGCCAGTTCTTGTCCCAAACTTTCTGTGGTTCCCCCTTCCCCATGTAAACTTGTCTTTGTCAATATGAAAGGAATAACACTGTGCTAGAAAAGTTTACACCGCTGCCACAGTATAGGAAGGAGACTTCAAGGCCGTCCCAGAGACGAGACTTCTGGGACTCCCATGGCTGCAGGTTTGTGTGCAAGCCCCATTCACTGCCCTTTCCTGCCTCGCCTCTCCTTCCACACGTTCTGCCCCTTCCACACACACTGATGTCCTCACACGTTGACCCGTTCCTGGCTCTGCTTCCTAGCTTATGCTGTGTTCCCACCTGCTCTCCAGAATGCCTTCTCCTTTCCTAAATATTAGACTCTACTCCACATGCCATGTAATATATGGGCTTGGAATGGGCATCGACAGACCTGCATTTTTAAGCATTTTTCTGCCATTACTATTGTATTTAGTCAGGGTTCTCTAGGGAAACAGAACCAACAGGGGATAGCTGACCCTCTCCTAAACATAACACTTGTTGTCTGAGCCATTATTTGGCAACTGATCATGAATTATCTTGTGACATCTTTCATCTTGCTGTTTTGAACTATTTCACCTGTCTTTTTTCAGCCTCTCGTTGATTCATGCTTTGACTCCTTAGGCAAATTATTAAGGATGTTGAGGGCAGAATTTTTTTTATATCTTCCACAGTGGCTCACATGCTTCTCTGTGCCAAATCTGTAATAAATATTAATTAAAAATATGTTTAATGCATAGTATTTGCATTCTCATTATTCTTCCCCTTGTTGGGTATTCATCTGAAATCATACTTTAAAAAGTCTATCACATTGTCATCTGCTTCTTATCTGTTGCTCTCTATTAGGCTCTCATTACCTAGTAAATGAGAGAAAAGTGAGTCTTTTTGAATCTGTAGATAGGTTACAGGAATAAATAAATCAGTGGGTGGATGGGTGGATGGGTGAGTGGACAGATAAGTGGATAGGCAAATGGGTGGACAGATGGGTGGAAGGGGATGGGTGAATGGTTGGATAGATAGATTTAGTTTTTATATCCTGGCCATTCCTACAAGATACCTACCCATTACTGTGCTAGGTACTGCCATACTATATAAATAGAATTTAAGACCTGAATTGGACCTTCAACAGGAAAAGATTAAGGAGAGTTTGTGTTTTCTTTTCCAGTAAGTATTAAGTTTAAAGCTGGATTTAATGTTGACAGTGTATAATGCTCAAGTTATATTGTGCCCACTTTAGTATATATAGCATTATTTCTGCTAGAATGGAGCTGACAGAATGGATCCTGAGGACAGCCTTATATGGTGGTTCAGCTGTAGCGTGCTCCTTCCTCAAGCCATGGAAAGACTAATCATAAGTCTCCCCCTCTCTTGTGATCTGGAATGTGGAAAGAAACAGGAAAGCTTTATGTTTGTGCCAACTTCTTGAAGTACAGATTCTTCGAATTTCTTACAAGGAGTTTATGAGATGATGTGGTTTTCAGCTTCTCGTGATGCCCAGAACTGTGCTGTTCAGTGTGGGAGCCATTCACCACATGTAGTAATTTAAACTTAAATTTAATTTAAATAAAACTAAAAATTCACTTCCTCAGTTGCACCAGCCACATTTCAAGTGCTCAGTGGCCACATATGGTGAGTGGCTACTGTATGGACTGTGCAGGTAAAGAACACTTCCATCATCACTGAAGTTCTTTTGGACGGCTCTGAAGAGACTTTGTTCTTGCTTTGGGGCTTAAATCTCCTTTCCAGGATCCATGTGAGCTGCAATCTCTTAGAGAGGGAATCAGGCAAATATAAAATGCCTCCCAGCTGCACAGGCTCTTCCTGTCTGTGAACCCACAAATGAAGAGGAAAGGAACTAGGAAGCCCAATACAACCACCAGGCACAGGCTTGGGGAATTTGGGCATCCTATCAATGTGGTTTTCGAGACCTTCTGAAAAGATATATGATATATTTTCTGGGTCTCTCCCAACCATAGGATACATTAGTAGCTAGCATCATGAACTTCTGTGTGATCCTTCCACTTTCTGGATTCTTTTCCATACTCTTTTGCAGATCCTCTTCCATCTGCCAGTCTACCTTTCTAACCTCCTGCCCCAAGACTTGCCAGAATAAACACGACTCTAGCCGAGCACTTCTCCTTGCCTCACACATGGCATCACCAGACTTCTCACTTCCCTGTCTTCATTTTGCCCTCCCCGATAGCTGGGCCCTTTTCCCTCCATCTAGCCAAATCCTATTGTGCCTTCAAGACACAGTGCCTGTCCCTTCTCCTCTATGAAGCATAACCTGATCTTTTACTTTCACTACTTTTTCCCCTTCTTGAGATGTTTTTGCCTCTATTGTTCATTAAATACTGAATCAACCCGCCCTGTATTACTAGGTCTTTTTTATAGATGTGTCTTCTACTTCCTTAATCAAATGGGAAATTCCTTGGGGGCTGTGTCCTCTATGACACCCAGCCCCACACCTTACTGCTAGTAAGAGGACAACTACTACACCTTGGTTGATGTTTGGGGAGTGGCAAAATGATAAAGCCCAGCTACTAGAAGTAGAAGTCTTCTTAAAGCTTATCCAGTCCAAAACCTGTTTGACACAGTGACCAAAAGAAGTGATAGGATTTGACCTTGTCACAACAAATTCAGAGTAGCGTTAGACTAGAACCTTGCTCTCCTCATTCCAAGTCCCAATTCCTTCACAGGAGATGAAAACATTTCTTCAGAAATCATCAAAACAAAGTATTACCAAGTGCCAACTAGAGATGCATTTGGAAAAAGACCTAGACCAAAAGAGGGAAATATTAAATACAAATGAGTTTTTATGACTAAGAGAGTTCAAAGTGAGTAGGAAGGTCATTCCAGACGTTATGCTATGCACGTCTCGGGAGGATCTCACTGCCTGCTGCAGTAAACAGTGCATCAAATAGCGGGGCTCCTGAGGGCTCTAGAGACATCTAGACACTATAGGGAGAGCAGACAACCCCAGGAAATTGACACCCTGTTGGTGGGCCTTACCTTGAAATATATGATAACCTATCTCCCCAATGTATCAGAGTTAGACTCGTTTATAATTTTCCTACACATGGTTCTTCTGCTCCTTTTATTTGAACCTACAATTAGCACTATACGCTTTGAATATATGTCCCAGAGACTTAACTCTTACGTCTCTTCATATGCCAGTTGAGCCCTGAATCTCAGCAGAGTTGTAGCCACACCAACTCTCCGGTTCATTGGGCTTGCCCAGGACAACTCACAAAAGGATGATGATGGACAACGCCCATCCGAAAAAACAGACTATCTAGAACTGCAAGCAAGACATTTCCATCCAACTGTTCCATGGGATCTAAGCCGCCTCTCAATCAGAAGCAGAGTGGGCATCACCATTCCCAAATCCTCAAGATTGAGGAACAAACAAACATAAGGGGGGAATGCAACTATGGACTAAAGTAGACTTATTACTCTAGTAATGGAAGAACTAGTAACATTGATATAAAGATAGTGGTCACCAGAGTTTCTGAGGGGAGGGAGAGGGAAGAATAGATATCAAACGAGGCATTTTTGGGACATTGGAATTGTCCTGCATGATATTGCAATGACAGAGACAGACCATTATACGTTTTCTCAAAACCCATAAAATTATGCGGTACACAGTGTAAACTATAATGTAAACTATAGACCATGGTTAATAGCAATGCTTCAATATGTGTTCATCAATTGTAATAAACGAAAGATGTTGTTAATGGGAAAAGTGTGTGGGGGGGGTGAGGTATATGGGAATCACCTATATTTTCTATGTAATCTAAAACTTCTTTAAAAATAAAGAAAAAGGGAGTTGGACACCTGCCTCCCATGTGGAAGGTCCAGGGTTCGGTTCCTGGTGCCTCCTAAAGAAGACAAACAAACATCAAATAGACATCAAGCAAAAACAACGAGTAGACAGTGAGCAAAAACAAAATGAACAGGGAGTAGATGTGGCTCAAGCAGTTGGGCACCTGCCTCCCACATGGGAAGTCCCGGGTTCCGTTCCCAGTGGTGACTCCTAAAGAAGAAACGAGCAGACAATGAGCAAAAACAATGAGCAGACAATGAGCAAACAGGCAAGGGAGCCATCTCAGAGGGTGGTGGGGAATAAAGAAAAAAAAAAGGATGAAAAAAAAACAGGGTCTGATCTGATCTCATTTCCCTTTTCTGGACAGTGGGAGCTACTGCCCACAATTCCTGCTGTTCTGAGGGATGGCACCCTGAGTGACTCCGGAATGGTTCTCTTCTAATGGGTCACCCCAGTGATTGCAAGGGTTCCTCTTCTGTTCTAGAAGTCCAGCTTTACTGATATCAAGGAGATTGTCTGGTCTCTTTCTCACAAGAGAAAAGATTTAATTTCTTGTAAAGCACCTTTCCAGTAGGTCTCTCTGTTGGAGCAGCTGACATGAGCCAACAGCACATCGCTTCTCTGTAGAATGATTTTTCTGAAGCCTATGCTGCCTCTCTGGAAGGAAACTCAACTGGTGTCTCTCCAAAGCATCAGAACTGCCACAGCTGCTGACAGACTCTGGGAGGGATCAGAGGGCAGGTGCAGTGGGAGTGGGGTTTCCCAGCAAGGCTCTTCCAACTGGAGTGCCGTGGGGGAGGAGGAGGGCCAGCAAAGAACTTTGACCTTGTTTCTCATGCATTTTCTTTCAAAGTAGTGGAATTTTTTGTGGTTAGTTAAATATCATTTTGGCAATTTAATATGACTGGAGGCAAAACAGCACCAACTTGATCATGCAACACAGAGCCTAGCCTGAAAGGGCTCCCTGGTGAAGTTTTTTTTGAAATGTGCTTGTCAAGAACATTCTTTGAAAATAGAGTCAATTTGCATTTTTGCACTTGTGAATCCTCCTGGTGTGTGGGGCTTGCATAAATCCCCTCCTGATTAAAACACGTGTTATGCAGAATAAAAGGGAAAAAATGTCTCTACTCCTCTTTTTCTACCACCTAGTAATAGAACAGGAGATTTTGTTTTTTACAATCATCTTTGCAATTCTAGTGATTAGCATCTGCTGTTTGCTGCCACTTAAAAAGGATTGATTCATCTCAGAACCCCTAAGAAGCTGCTGGTTTTAAATGGCTTTTACACATCAAATATCACCTCCTCTAACAGGTCACTTGATTTAAGGGAATAAGCAACACTATTCCATCTTCCGATTTCTTTTTTTTTCTTTCAGGTTTACTGTGGTGTAACTTACATACAGTAACTTTTTAGCTGTATATTTCTATAAAGTTTAACAAACTTCTATACAGTCATGTAGGCACTATCACAATCATGAAGTAGAACGTTTCTATCACCTTCAAAAATTCTTTCATATCCCTTTATAGTTAATCCCCTTCCTTCATTCCCAACTCCCGGTAACCACTGACCTTTTCCAGAATGTTATCTGAATGACATTCTACAGTATGTAGCTGTTTGAGTCTGGCTTCTTTCAAGTCATGTTGTTGCATGTACCTGTAGCCCATTCTTCTTTAGTGCTGAGTAGTAGTCCATTGCATGGATATACCATAGTTTCTCTCTCCTCCAGTTAATGTCCATTTGGGTTATCTTTAGTTTTTGGTGATGAGGCATAAGACGGCTGTAAATATTCGTGTAGTTTTTGTATGTGTGTATGTCTTCATTTCTCTTGGGTAAATGTCATCCAGTATTATTAAGCATTATTTTGTTCATTTGTTTATTGACTCGTTTACTGTCTTACACCACTAGAACGTAAGTGCCCAAAATGTGGAAGGATATCTCATTCACTAGTATATTCTGTGACTCCAGAACAGCCCCTAACCTGTAATAGGTGCTGGATAAATGTTTGTTGAATAAATGATTGGATGGATGCAGGAAGGAAGGGATAAAGGATTGGGCGGATTCTGGTAGGTCCAACTTGGTGAACCTAGAACCCCGATTATGGTCTGTCACAGGCCGGTTTGGAGGTGCTTTTTAAAAAAAAAAACAAATAAAATTATGACTTAAAAATTAGGTAGGGAAGTGAATATTTAAAAATATCTAGAATTCACAGATTCAGAAATCACAAATTCCAGAAACATCACAAAATCCAGAAAAATAACATAATACCTATGAATTAACTGTCTGCCATGCGGCTCTAATGCTTGTTTTCTTGAATATTTGGCTTCAGCCCCTTTTGTCTGCTCTAAGAATGACAACAGCCTGGTAGAATCCTTTTCTATAGAGAGATTAGATCAGTCAGTCAGTCTTCTAGCGTGATTGAAGTGTTTCAGCTTTATAACTCATTGTTGCTAATGTCATGTAAATGTTGCGATTGTTACCAAATTTGGGAAAAACCACTCTCAAGTTTCTCTACCATGCCGACTCTGAAGTTTCCCAGCATTCCAGGTTTTCCTGGGCCTTCAGTCATCTTAAATACTCATTCAGTTGATGAGCCTAACTCATCTTAGGAGTTTTCTGTTATCTTCATCAAGTTAGTATTTTGGGAGTGTGCATAACATGAGTGACTTGCCATTTGTAATTTTGCTACAGGTTTGTGCCCTATAAACACAGACACTGATAAATTCTCTTTTGCTTGATTCCCATCTTAAAAAGGAAAAAAAACACAAAAAACAAAATATGGTATGTTTATCATTGAAATGTTGTACCAAGTGGAGAAAACTTCTATTTGACTAAACATCAATGAAAGCCCATTTTCTGTTTATAATTTTATTAGTCTAATTACAGACATTTTTTTATATGGAATAGCTTATGGTTATGTACATTTTAAATTGTGTTTCTCCTCCACGACCCACATACTTCCATTGCTAAGCACCACGTGATTCTAGTTTTTATTTGGGGGGGG